>JAZGTK010010548.1:0-16315 GCA_036877625.1 Ambastaia sidthimunki | reverse complement strand
GATTTTTTTGTGCGCTTGATGGACAACGTGTTTGACTCCATGATCTGCATTTCGCTTGTGGCGTCCATCTGCAACCTTCTAGCCATCGCTGTGGACCGCTACGTCACGATCTTCTATGCCCTTCGCTACCACAGCATAGTAACCGTACGCAGGGCACTGGTCGCCATAGCTGCCATTTGGCTGGCGTGTGTGGTTTGTGGGATTGTCTTCATTGTGTACTCGGAGAGCAAGACTGTGATTGTGTGTCTCATTACAATGTTTTTTGCCATGCTGTTTCTCATGGCAACTCTCTACGTACACATGTTTTTACTGGCCAGACTTCATGTGCAACGAATTGCCGCCTTGCCCCCGGCAGTAGCCGGTGTGGGCAACCCCGCCCCCCGTCAGCATAGCTGCATGAAAGGAGCGGTAACTATCTCCATCCTGCTCGGTGTGTTTGTGTGCTGCTGGGCACCATTTTTTCTCCACCTTATTCTACTGGTGTCCTGTCCACAACACCCCCTGTGCCTCTGTTACATGTCCCACTTCACCACATACCTGGTGCTCATCATGTGCAACTCTGTTATTGATCCTCTCATCTACGCCTGCCGAAGCCTTGAGATGAGGAAGACCTTCAAGGAGATACTCTGTTGCTTTGGGTGTCAGGCTCCACTCTGAAAAAGATGAAAAAATTAAAATGTTAAGAAATGTGTATTTCTTATCTATGCTTATAATGTGAGACTGTGTTAACTGCTAAAGGTCAGGCTTTTGTGATGTTTTGGAACAGTCGCAAAGCATGCTGGGATAAAAGGATCATCAGGTTTGGTTAAAACTTGTGCAGCTCACTTGCATGTCATGAAAGTAAAAGAAAAACTGCATTAAAAATGAAATGCAATTTAATTATAATTAAATTATAAATGCAAAGAGAAACATTTTCACCAGTGCTTTTAATTCTGTATGCATACAAATATTGACTATATATTTGTATATGTATATATGTGTGTGTGTGTGTGTGTGTGTGTGTGTTGTGTGTGTACAATGTGCTATGTATATAAGCATATTTTAGTTTTTTGTGGCACAATGCTGTATAAATACATGTTACTGGTAAATAATTTTGAATTTGCAAACAGCAAACAATCCAGCTAGTTAAACCAGGCTGCCTTGGAACAGAAACTAAGTTAAAGAACTTTTGAGTGCAAAGACAAAGACTGGGTGCATTAATCATTGATAAAGGTGTCAGCTTTTTTTTAGGGAATAGTTGTCAAATAGTTGTCAAATTCAATATAAGACACCCCGTCTTGTAATAGCAACAATCTACCATTAAACTCGGAACATTTAAGTTAAAGATTCACACGTATTTACCTCGCAGAGAAAGATTGTTGGCATGTCAGTAATAACAAACGACACACTCGCCATTTGCTTATAAACACAGAAAAAATTGGCTGACGTGAAGAATTTGGACTCCTCTGCTTCTGATTGGTCAGGCTGTCACCTAAACCCCGCCCACACCGCGTCGCACCTGTTTCTCGCTGTGTTTCGGCGTTTCTTTCACTTTTGACATTTATACCTTGAAATTAGACTTTTACTTTTAAAATTAAATATTCTAAATGTCCTTTTATCTTTTCTCTCTGAAATAATATGAAAGAAGAAAAACTCTTTCTTTGCTTCTAAAGTGAATTTTCCAGATCAATCAGCTTGCGACGTGGTTGCCATGACAATTTTTTACACTCGCTTAAAGCGCAGCAGGGCAGAAGCGTCTTAATGCATGAATGAAAATGTGCTTTAACTTTGCACCGATTTCTTCGTGCAACAGGTGAAAATGCGAAGCAAAACAAATGAGTTGTTTTACTGTCACTGCAATTGACTTGTACTGAGTCTTGCAGCAATGGTATTAGCACTCTGCTGGAAAATATTAGAGCTTTTAGCATACGAGTTTTTGGCTTAACACTTCGCTTGTCTCTGTAGCCACTAAGAATTGTCTAAGAATAACATAAATGTATAAACCTGTGTAGAGAGAACAAATGTGCTATTCAAAGCGCTGTTCCTAATGTTTAAACGTTTTTTATTGTATATTGTGGTTGTATGTATTTCTTTTTCCACTTCAAATCCTCTGTTTTTAATTCATTATGCTTTTATTGACCTCTGACCTTGTTAAATGATGTAAGCACAAGCCTCAAACTCGCTCATTGCAGATTCTATTCAAATGTGTTTACTTTGTTTACCAAAGCTTTAAATAACTTGCACTGATTTTGCCTTAAAGCTGGTTGTGGTTTTAATTTATTAAAACTCTCTGATTTAATTGGGAAATGGATTTCTTTTCTTTTTTGAAAATCTTATAAATGCACTGCTAACATTTAGTGACATTGTTTACCATGATTGTATAATATCCATATTAATGCCTTGTTTTCACAAATAAATATTGAGCTAGTATCCAAACGTTTTTGTCATGACTTTCTTAATACTGCATGTCAGCAGAGTTCTGTGTGTGTGTGTGTGTGTGTGTGTGTGTAAACTACAAAGTGAAAAAAATGGTCAAAGTTCCTACCAATGAATGACTTGTTAATGGTTATCTATCTGCATTTGGCATATAATTGATAAAACACTAGATCTTGTGAAATATTGGAGCAATGAGCAGAGCAGCGGGTGGTGAAGTTTCCACAAGCACATTTTAGAAAGAGCAACACTGCCAAATCAAAAAAAAATGTTGGATGGCATGTATTGTGTAAAAACGTATTCAACTGAATGAATAAAATGGCTGTAAAAGTATTTTGCAAAAAAATATACAAAACCATAAATTAAAATGCCACTTCTATCTCGCTAAAGGCAAGACTGACCTGCTTTGCGGTAGAGTGTTGTCTGGTGAGGGGGCACAAACATTTTGCATAAAAGCATGAAGCCCTAAGAATTCTGGATAGGCTGATGATAAGAATGATTTTACTTCATCCATTTATTAAACAGCTTTTAGTCAATTCAGGAAACACATTTTATCATCATATTCAATCGAACCCATGACCTTTCTATTGTTGCCAGGATGCCTTATCTTTGAGTTACAGGAAAACCAAGAGAAACCCAACATGAAAGATTGAGTGACAGCTACACTTAATGTATTAATGTATATAACTCAAATGAGTAGTAACAGGTTTACAATGTTGCAGCTATAAAGATAAAAACAGTTGTTTTACCCTATATATGTATCTTAATTGGTTTGGCATTGGCATTAACTGGAAAACATTCCATTTCCATACTGTAGCAAACATACAGAAAAGATACTTTAAACAAATCTTGGATCACGGATTAAAGGTTACAGATTTCAAAGTGGCAGAGGAAAAAATGACAAAACATAACAGAACTGAGCAACTATATTTATTTTCTCAAGTTTTCATGCCTCTTAAAGTTGGGACCGATGAACACAGAGGGCAGGAATGTTTTTGAGTTGTGAGTGAAGTGTGTGGATAAAAATCTTGTTTTGATTTTTATGTTCAATTTTGGCAGGGTTGTGCTTTCAAAAGCTCATGATGAAATGATCTTACCTTCTCACTACTTTCTGTATTTTGAAACGTGGACATCATGAGGTAAGAAAGAGGCTGCATACAGTGATTCAAATAATGTGTTGAAGTTTAGCATGTACCTAACATTTATAATATGGATCCTTTTAGCTTTGAAACAAACCCCAAAGCAAATACAAGACTACCACTAGAGTAAATAATTATGAATATAATATAATTATGAATATGTTGTACTGCATTTATGTATAACACACACACAAACAATACAATCTCCACTGCATAGGGAGAAATGGTTAGGCTTGCCCACACATCAGCGATATTACTGAATACATGAGAGCTGACAGAAATCCTATGAGCGTGATCTCACAACTTCTCAACAGGACACAGAAGAGCACATTGGAGAATGTAGATGAATGATCAATAAATCATTATTTTTTTCTGTGCACTACCATGCAGTTAAATGAAACATGTACGAAAGGGAAAACACTCTCACAACGTGATCACAAACTCACATAATCGCCATTAAGAACATCAGACCTTTCATCACACTTATAACCGCACTATGAATGTGACAAATATGTAGCGACAAGTCTTCTGACTTTTTCTTTAATCCTTTCAACAACCAAGGTCAGCAAGTTTTTCTTCCTAAAGCAGGAAATAGAAAATGAATAAAATGAATGTCTGTATAATTCCTCTATTTGACTGTATGTGGACTAGTCATTTCTGATTCAAAAGAAGTTCTGCTTCTCACATTCTTACTGCACGTGTTACAGACGCTAAGGTGTCGCCACCACCTGTGAACACAAGAGGGCGCTCCTCAACCTTCTGCCGTGCAATTCATAAATGCAGTGACTTGAAGACATGCCCTTTCGTTTGCTGCCATCTGTTGGCCAGTATGCATTACTTGCATTACAGTATGCATTTATGGGTTTGTGGCTTTGGAGAGCTCTCGTTGA
The DNA here is from genome assembly GCA_036877625.1 of Ambastaia sidthimunki. Lineage (NCBI taxonomy): Eukaryota > Metazoa > Chordata > Actinopteri > Cypriniformes > Botiidae > Ambastaia > Ambastaia sidthimunki. Next base: position 11,874 of record JAZGTK010010548.1, on the reverse strand, counting down.
AGGGACAACAGGATTTTATGCTTTCAGCTAGTTTGCTATTGCTAGCTTCTTTAAAATTATTTCATTAAAGGTAACAATACAGTGTGTAAACACATTACAGTCTCAAACGCACACGTCAGTCATTGAAACACAATAAATACTAAACCCATACCCTACGACACAGGTTTCAAATGTCTTCTGACCATAAGGAATCTCCATAGATTGTGTAGAGATTAAACACTGTAAGCAGTGATGATAAACAATGTTTTGTCTTAGGTGTGTCTTCTTAGTCTTTTCCAGAGTTCTCTGAGCACACTGAATACCTGAAAATACATTTTTCAAGTGTAGTTAACCAATAAGTTTAATTCAACCATTTGTTAAAGGACAAACTGTGTCTTTTAAACTTTAAGGACTCCAATTAACAATAATTATCCCATTATTAATAATTATACAACACATAATTCCAGTCCTGGGTACTAACTAAGCAAATGCCAGTTAGAAGACGGTACTTACCCATATACATACAGCACTGAGCATTAGTTTACTCAGAGCCATTCCTAAAAAAGCCCAAATTACAGATAGATCTCCATCTTCATCTACATCATGAGTTAATGGGGTGCTGATATTTATTTCTGAAGTATTGCCATCAATGAACTTGGTGGATAAACCAAAGGTAGGTGATACTGTCGACATACAGTCTAGAAAGACAAACACAAACTGAGTGATTACCCTTACAACAAGCTGTTATTTTGTAAATAATGCACACAATACCAAAATATCTTCATTAGGAAATTAGGTGTTTTAAATGTATATACAAATATAAGGAATTAATTAACTTGGTTCATATGTATTTAGATGTATTTAAAAACTAAACCAAATGTAATAGTGAAATACCTGAGATATTTAGTACAGTGAATGAGGAGCTTTGTTTGGATTTGGCCTTTGCGTTGAGTAAACACTTATACGTTCCAGCATTCGCAGGAGCCACTTTCCATAAGATCAAGGAGGCATTGATACCCAATGATACTGAATTGTTTTTCTTATCAGTTTGGGTGAATATGTTTTTTTCATAAATGAGGATTGAGGAATAAGTTGCATTGTTAACCTTAAAAAAGGCAGACAGAGATTAAAATTAGACTTTGCACACCTTCACAAGTTAGTTTAGTATATGTAAAACTTTTAATTGCTTGAAACATGCAGCACTAAGTAGATACAAAATGCCATCAAACCCTGGGGGTAGAGAAATGTCATCTATCTATCTATCTGTCTGTCTGTCTATAAATGGTTCATTAAGTAACTTACTAAACAATGTAATAAAGGATTTTTCAAGCCTAACACTAAACTTAATTCTTGCTTCTAAAGAAATATCTACTTCTGACACTGTGGGCATGCTAAATTAAGAGGTATAATCTTAATATAGAATTGTGATGGTTAGGAAATGTTTGTATGTTCACATATTTCCTGCCTAAAACCACAGACATTCAAAGTGATTAATACAGCAGAAACAGCAGGACAAACATTCTTACATTCTAATAGCTATTTTGAACAAGTCATGCATTCAGACAAAAAAACACGAGTCATTAGCAAACCATATTGTCTTACCTTGTACCAAATAACAGAGGTGTAGTTTTGACTGCTTTGAAGGGCATCACATGGCAAAATGATATTATCTGTGCAGGCTGCTGTGACAAATGTGGGCCCATCTTTACCAGCTACTACACCAACGATAAATGCTAAAAGATTCCATACAGCTCATAAACACATTTAATATAGTCAAAATGAACACAAAGGGCCTGTTGCACTAAACTTTTCTCTTTTAGTTATCATGTGATAAATCACTGATTCTCAACGTGTGGTACGCGGGCTCCCTCTAGTGGTACGCAGTGGTGAATTAAATATAAATTAATGTTAAAACACTTAAAAAAAACATTATGGTTATTATTTTCTGAGGTGGTACTTGATGTAAAAGGTTTGAGAACCACTGTGAAAGATGATGATTTTGTAATCTGTTAAACTGTGTAACTGCCATTGCTTGCCTTTCTACAAAACCATTTTTGTCTTTGAACTGTAAGAAAAAGTAAAACAGTTAAAAGGCATTTAAATAGGAATTACAGATAAAGAAAGAAAGTTAAAAGATTAATAAAGTATTATTAAGGAATTATTAAGGAATTACTGATAAAGAAAGTTTAAAGGTAATAAAGTACACATTTAAAGGAAATAAAATGGACTTACCCCACACCACCAAAAGTATCATCACCGAAACTTGTGAAATGCTCACTTCTTCTAAAAGGACCTGATTTCTACAGTTCGTTAGAAGGGCTTTTTCTGAAAAAAACTCTGTGTGTGCTTGAAATGGGGTTGTAGGATTTTTGCAGAAAACACAAAGCACTTGTGGTTTTGCCAAACAGTAAACACACTTTTTTCATTTTAACTATTTATTTGCAGCCTTTTCCGTAAGAAGAGTTCAATAACATCATTTAACGCATCCCTGTATATTACATATGTTATACTACATTATATAACAATATATATTACATTATGTTATATTATTACAGTACCAATAGACAAATGTAACACACTTACAGTGATGTGTAATAATAGTAATATAATGAAATATAATACTTCTACAGTAACTTTGCACTTTTAAAGGCTTTCTCCTACTGATTTTCAGATTTCCTCAGTGTTCACAAGTGTTTCTTTAACACTAGCTTCTTCTTTTGCTTTATTTGTCATTTTGTAGTTTAAAATAAAAAAAATGACAGCACAAGCCAGCAGCACAAACGGGACAGTGAAGAATTTCAAATGATTCTTGAGAGGTGCTTCATGTGTCCTGCTGTATTGCACTTTCAATGCCATGCAGCCTAAACACACACAGACACACACACACACACACACACATTAAAAATTAAGAGCTAATCCAAACACTAAAGGTGTTAAACAACTGTTCTATGGTAAAACTCTTCTAAAACTCTTTAACCTGACTTTTAACCAGCAAAGCGAAAAGTTTACAAGTAGATAGTCTGTGAAAATAAAAAACAATCTTTGTAAGTAAGGCTGTCTGTCATTTCTTGTGTAATGTATGGCTCTTTAGGGCAATTATAAATTATAAAAATAGTGTTTAGGGAGTGATTTTATCACCACCCATACAGTCTGATGTCAGCCCACTTCTTACCTGTTGAATAATATTCATAGTTGCCTTCTTTAATGTAATGCCCCAACGGTGGCCACAATGTGCATCTGTAAATGCCACATGCTTCCCCAGCTGTACTAGGAAGCAGGAGAGAGTTATTCTCTCCTATCTCATAAGAACATTCAGCATATTTATTGAGGACAGTGACGTTTGTATTCAAGTCCTTCAAAACAAGTCCAGTCAAAACCTCTGAGCCCTCCTCAACCTGTAAAAGAAGGAGTTTTATTTAGACCACACACTTAGAGGAAGTACATCTCACCGTCTCTGAACCAATCAAACATCTACATTTTTTAGCTTTTTGTTTGCGACTGAGCTCAAAATAATTACACACAGATGAATGTGTTAGTTGCACAATACCAAACCAGCCCAGCAGGTTAACAGTACGGCTGTTTAATAGTGTTGAAACTTATGCCAAAAAAACATGCAAGCCTTCTCTCTGCTACAGTATTGCTCACAGATCGTTTAACAGCCTATTAGAAACGGTTTTGTTGAAACACAGACCTTGTACCAGGTAATTTTCCTGTACTTTACACCTGGTTCAGTTTGGGCTTGACATGGTATAGTGATCCACTGGTCCCCAACCTCGATTGATAATGCGACGTAATTCAGTAGAAGGACTAAAAGGAAATAATTATAAATTGTAACAATTATGTATTTATCAGAGGCTGCGTTGGTTTGTGCGTGTATTTTTGTTTTATTAATTTATTTTTAGACAAACGCGCTGTCATCCATAAACTACTTTCAGTTAACATGTTTACACTTTAGTCTCTTCCTGGAAACTCTTGAGATTAACAAAAGAGGAAAACGTTGAGATTAAAAGCATGTAATATTAAAAGCATGTCATATTAAATGCATTGTCTGCTGTACTTACAAACATTTATGTAGTTTTGCAGCATGTTCACGAAGATTTTGTGAAACTATAAGTGTCTTTTCTTTTGTTTGCTTTCACTTTCGGAAGCAACGAATCAGGAAGTACAATCTTATTGGCTCGCGTTCAAAAAAGAAAACACCCGCTTAAAACGTTCAAATTTGCAATTTTATTTATTTTCGTTTATTTTATTTATTTTCAGAACTTTATTTTCATTTGTGTTTTATTGCAAGAAATTTATGAAACCGAAAACAAGATACATACATATTCATGACTCTTATAATACACTTTCAACAAGGGTATAATCAACCTTTTTTTGCACCGAACTTTAACAATTGTTTAAAAATAAAAAATTAAAAATTAAACTATACTAAAAAGGGTTAAATCATATAAATATATCATATACAATTATATGCAATTACATTTGTGGCTAAATGAGAAGAGACAGACACTGCATGTGGCTTCTGAGAGGAATTTATTCCAAGTGTCTCAACATCACAGATTTAGCAGTGTAAGGGGCTACTGGTTAGTGGTTAGTGAGTCAGGGGTAATCAGAAGGTTGCTGGTTTGATTCCAGTGCTGGTAGGTAGCCACCATACTTGGCTTGCTTGTCACATCATTTAATTTCATTCCTGCCTCAATTAGGATTTGCAGGTTTATTGAAGAGTTTGCATCATCACTCATGTCTCTTCTTGTTTCTTATCATAACAGTATTTGCAATGTATGTTGTCATTTGATTGATACAGCAGTTGTTATGGCTTGTGAAATACATACACGCATTAGATTAAAGGGGATAGTTCACCCTAAATAAAAGTTTGCTGTTAGATTTTATTAAACTAAAACTTCTGCAATTTGCAGCTCAGTTTTTCCAACTTGACTTCTTCTGTCTTGATTCCCCTTACAGTCTATTTTTTTGTACTATTTTATATATGACTTGATCACAGACCTGTGAAAGGAAATATTATATCAGCCGAGCTTCAATCACTGAAACACAAAAAACACTCCCACATACTTTTATCAATCAGTTCTGTGTTGATGTTCTGTGAAAATGGCTTTAACTCATCATTACATAATTTACATATAATTTACATCTTTATTTATGTGCAATGCTATGTGTTTGCTACAACACATCAGTGATTCTTGCAGCAAAAACCATTGTTTCCTGTGATAAAGGTAAAGCATGCAACAAAGACTTGCTTGGAAGTGCACGGTTAGTGCATATGAGAGGAAACATGAGCGAGAGGGGATACGTGTGAAACAAAGTTGAAGTCGGTTATTTGGTGGGCCTCATCTCTCTTTCCTGTTGTGCATTGGTTTCTGGAGTTGCTACCGTAAATGCAAAACTAGTTAAATTAGACCTGTTAGGTTTGTGTGCTGCATGCTTAGATGTGAAAGGAAATAACCTTTAGTTTGCAGTACTATAGGGTGTAGGACAGGTTTCAGATGTATGACTAACTCTGTGTGAGGGGTGTGCTGTAAATGTTTTTTAATGATCTGCTTGAAGATGACATAATACTCACCCTCACAGTAAAAATGCAAAGTGTGATTTTGGCCAGGCTGATGAGAGAGAAGCCAATCAGAGCCCAAGAAACAGATAGTTCTGATACAACAGGACGCGGATCTGTTGTGACGATGGTGGTAGGATGAAATGTGCTCAGACACACACATTCTGAGAATAAAGAAAACAGTCCTGTTATATTTTTCTTACTTCTTACTCAGAAATTCATCACATAAAAACTTTTGTTTTAAAAAGACTTCAGGATAGTTGTCCAAAAGTTTGTTAAAGTGCTATAAAAAACTAAACTTGGGATGACAAGGTATTTTCTGCAGCACAGAATTATTTACCTGAAATATTCAGTCTAATTGTGGACTCTTCATTTCGACCCCCAATATCTGCAGCCAGGTAACACTCATACACTCCAGAATCTGATGGGTTTCCTCTGGCTAACTGCAGGGTCTCTTTATCTCCCAGTGATGCAGAGGTGAAGTTGTTGTAGTGTGTAATAACACCATGTTTCTTTTTGATGATAGCAGTTTTCTGTAGAAAAAGAAGACAACTGTGTACAGCAAGAGGGGTTTGTGTAAGTCAAGGCAAGTTAAATGTTATATTTGCTTCATGACTTATTATTAATGTGCAAAAACTACCAATAATCAAACAAAATACATTGTGTGCATGCTATGATGTTCATAAATAAAAACTCTCTCTCTCTACTTTGCATGTCCCTGGTACAAAAAAGTAGATAAAATAGGTTAAAAAATATGCAGTAATTATTTACAAATTCAAAACGTAACAACAATTTAAACATGTATCAACTTACAGATCCTTGCGTGTTTATTTTGTACCACACAACGTAGCGGTATTTGTTTGTTCGATCAGTAGCTTTACAGGGAAGTCTGATGACATCATTACAGTTTCCCTCAATAGAATCCATCCCCTCCAATATCCCAAAATGCAATGCTGCTGTTAAAAATAACAGCAATGCTGAAAAACACATGGAATGTGAAAATGACAGTTTACAATAACTTTTTCAGACTCTCTTAACTGAAACAACAGGTTTGCAAAGAGCTCTATAACAACAGGTGTACAAAGAGCTCTAAAGTAAGATAAAAATAAATACTAGGTTTTGATATTGGGTCGTACTCCCAGTATCAAACTTTACATTTATCTTTGTTTAAACGTATCCAGTACAATAAGGATCTTCAGTTAACTCATTCCAAATGCTGTATTTTTATTCACACAAGTATTAATAACTTTTATAGTTCTACGGATGCTACTAAAGAGAACTAATCCCCAGGAACTAAGAAATCTGAAGGTGTCGATACTGTAGATAAATGAATATATTGCTTACACAGCCTGTAGCAAAAAGTAAATGCAGAGATATCTTAAAAAGAACATATTCTGTATGGATTTAGTCATATAAATTAAATTATTATTTATTTTTGAGCTATTTATTTAGAGGTATGTGGTAGAACTTTGGAAAACATTACAAAAAGTAACAGAATGAGAAATGTCAAAAATCCCCACTTTAAAAGGATTGCACTGACCACCTGTTTAATATACTTTAAAATATCTATAATATATATAATTGCAGCCAGACATCCACAAATTATGCATTTGTTTTGATAAATACATGAAAACATATGCTTTAAACCATTAAACCTTTGCTGAGATGCTCTAAAATCATTAAGACATGTATATGAAACTTTGTACCAACTTTTGTAAGGCAGGAAGTATTAAAACCACAAACTCAATTCTCTTTTTCATAGAAAGGTAAAGATACAAAAAAAAGACAACAAACGAAAGATAAAATTTGTTCCCCGTTATGTGGTCCTTTCTTAATTATTATCTTTAAACCACCAATCAGAAAACATATCAGAAAGTTTAGGTTCTTTAGAACCCAATGCATCATTTATACAATGCTAGCATCATTAATTACCTAGTTTCATCATTTCTAGATTCATTTTCTTAGATCAGTAATGTTTTAACAATTAACTCTTATTTAACCAGCAGGCTTCCCAGAAGTAAAGATAGCTTGACACAATCCTAAACCTATTTTCTGAAATAAACATTATATAACCCATAATAAACTTACATGAAGTCTTCTGATTTCTCATTCTCAGGTCTTTATAGTTGTTTGAAAAACATCCATCAGTTATAGTAAGTGGTTTTATATCACAGATTATCTACACACAGATCACTAAAAATACATCATCAGACGGAACTGAGATACAGAAGTATGAAATGCTACACATAGCAAAGCGTCTCAAAGTCTCGTGGTCTTATATGTGTCTCAGTTATGCCCTCTGCTGTGACTGCAACATGATGTCTAGAGAAATATATACTTTCACAGTTTTATTTTAGCTGTGATGCTCTTTACATTAAGCTATATGACTGATTTTGACTGGACCACTGCTTTTAAATCTATAGGCTAGATAAAGGTTTAACTAATAGTATGGCAAAATTTACTATAGTACAGGCACTTTGTGCACAACATTATGCAGTTGTGCATGTTAAATATTTCTGTGTTGTTTGAGGAAATCTATAGAGAAATACTTAATGTTCTGAGTATTGCTTTTAACCCATAATATCATAACCCATAATGTTTTTTTTAAATCTAATGCATTTTAAGTGATTATATATTTCAATAAGGGACATTTTGTGCACTTTTTCAAGCTTAATGTGGTTAATAATGTATCAGCATTGTTTGCTTATCAGTATAAAGGCATATTTATGCTTGCAAACAAAATAAAATCTATTCCTAGACTGTGATCAAAATATGCTAATATTTATTTTTATTTACTGAGACACAAAAAATGAATGCATGTATATTTCTGTACTTTTCTCTATTATTGTTTCTTTTCTATTAATGTTTTAATTTAATATCTCTTACATCATTTATTCTGTTTTATTTTATATACGAATATATTACATGTAGACAGCATTAACATTTCAAAGCTAATTTCCAGTGGAAATACAGTACAATGTGATATCACAGAATTTCTGACAGGTTGGAAACTGTGCCGCATGCACAGAGATCAAGGTGGAAAACATGAGTGCATGTGTTTACATTTTTACAGCAGGGCAAAAATAGCTTTGCAGAATCTGTAAAAAGAACACGTGATTAATTCATCACAGAAGAACAAGACAACAAACTGCTCTGGTACAGTATTCTTACAAAGTATATAAATTGTAGCCACACCTGCTCTCATTATTGTAGAACTTTTTTAACTAATGCTCTCTCTCTCTCTCTCTCCCTCTCTCTCACTCACTCTGTCATCTCATTTCCCGCTCTGTTGAAGTATTTGTTTTTCTTTGAGTCCCATTTGCAGTCACAAATGGTTGAATCTCAGTGCCGTAAAGCCTCTCTTCCCAACAGTAAATAAGGCGTGTGAAAGTGTTTGACGCTACACTTGCTTTTCCTCAGTCCGGAACTTAGCCCTCCTCTCTCTCTCTGGAGACAGAGACCCTCCTGCCCTGAACCTACCGTAAGACATGATCGCTTCCATCCTGTTTTTATTCATGTTGGGGATTCCCCCCTTTTTTCTCTCTCTTTTCTCTCTCCCTCCATCTTTTTATTTGTGACTGTGTTTACTGCTGAATAGGTAGCCGGGCAATCGAAATATTAATAGGAGACCGACTGAATGGAAAAAGGAAGAGAGAGGGTTGTAATTAGACCACCTGTATTAAACAATGCCTTGGCTACCTCAGGATAGGGGGGATTAGAAAACTTTGGCCCATGTCATTGACCCAAGATATCTACACCAATACATGCTGAAAACCACCCAAGTTCCTATCTAGTTAATAGACATACCCAAAGTTCTGGTCATGTGATGTCTGCTTGTGTAGCATCAGTTGTTTAATCTTTCTGAGATGTTTCTATTGTTATTTGCATGTAAGAATTAGTGCGTGTGATCTACAAGTGGGGCCCAAAAACTCCACATGGACAATTTCATATTCAAAGTGAAAATTAACAAAATAAATTAACGGTATGCTTTAGGATTTATTAAGAATGCATGAAATGGAGCAAAAAATGTTATGTATTGCAAATAAATTTTTAAGGAATGTCAAGCAGATTTTGTGAAATCTACCAAAAACAGATGATAGACCGCAGATGTGTGTTTGTTTACATGATCTTTGAGTAGTCAGGGAGATATTGGTGTGTATTGGTCTCCAATGTGTGTGTGTGTGTGTGTGTGTTTTGTGTCTGCAGCAGGTCCCTGAGGTTGTTAACAGACACAGCTGTGTGTGTGTGTGTGTGTGTAGAGGTAACAATCATCTAGAGGAAATCCTCAATCAGACGCCAGAAAAAGCGTTTTGAACAAGCTCACTGACAGAAACATGGCCTTTCACACACACACACACACACACACAAAAACACCCCAAATCTATATTCTATATATTAGGCATCTATATAAGGACATTAAACATGAGCATAAAAACCTGAACATAAAATCATTTCAGCATCAGCTTGTAAATTTTAAGAATGTTTACTCTGATGTGATAATCAGCCTGTAAGTCAAAGACACACTGCAAAACATGAATTCTTGAGTTAAATTGCAACAATAAAAAAACAAATATTAAACAGAAATGGATGTCTCATGCTCGCTTTCTATGATTTATGAGAGAAATGTATTATGACTGTCATCAGACAGGAAGAAACATAAAGACTTGCTTTAAGAAGTGTATTCTGGCTCTGATACAGTTACCCTGGACTTTTGTCAGGGTGTGTCTGCAGTGTTTTGGCTAACAGCCTTGCCTGACCCAGTTTTATCATGGCACTTTGCTAAAGTTTGATGATGATGATGGTCTGTCTCTCTCGCTCCACCTCTCCTGCTGTGTGGGTGTCTTATTGTTTGATTGTTTTCTTTCGGAAGCATCACTAGCACGATATCAAAACTGACCCCTCACCCCAAACTCGCCACCCTAGTGCAGTTAATGTCTGGGTGGGTCACATCTTCAGCTCAACGGCATTCCATGCTGATAGCTGTGGAGCGTTCACATTGTCCAGCAATTCCCAACTCAGGGAATTCCGCTTCCAGACTCCTCAACACTGAACAAAAACAATAAGTGTGTGTGTGTGTGTGTGTGAGAGAGAGAGAGAGAGAGAGAGAGAGAGTGAGTCAGTATAGGTATATGCACTAATAATGCTTCCTCCTATATTCTAAAGCTTAAGGGAAAAATACTTGTAAATATTTTAGCTTATAAAATATTTATAACTTTACTGGCAATGACAGAAAGACAGAGTTTAGTTTCAAAATCTCTAAAGCAGCCAAATTGACCACATTGGCCAAATGTATTTTACTGTATGCTTATATATAATGTCAGAAATGTACTTTATACATGCACATACTCCTAATATTTGACTAAAATTAGTGAAATCACATTGCTGCTGTTTTTATATGTCCCACTTCTATTTTTTTATATCTCCCATTCTCCTGTGAACTCTGAATTTTGATGCTCTTTTTCAAACAGTGTTTCCTTGCCAGATCTGACATACTGTCACAGACCCATTAGCAGGTTCAAGTTCACTTCTATTGATAGCACACCTGAAACCTGAAATGTGCATTTGAACTCATACAGAATTTTCTTAAAATGTAAAACGTGTTAAGGCATTCAATATGAAAAATATTAATAATAAACCACTTTTTTTTGTAATTCTCCTAACCATTTTAAAGCTGTAGTACTTTAAAATTATTTTACAGATTTAAAACAGCAACATCAAAATCTTTCCAAGTACCACCTGCAACATGGTGATATACCCCTGAGGGTTGAGGACCACCAGCAACAGTACATAAGTTCTTTGTGCTTCTTGGACATAATCACATCTGTGAAATATGAGAGCAGTGAGGTGTGTGTGTGTCTGTGTGTGTGTGACTGTGAGGCACGGTGAGACTGTCATGATGGGGTCGGACATGCATGTTTTGCTTTCCTGTGTATCCGTGACAACTTCCTGCAGAACAGAGGCCTAGGGGAGCCATCTCACATCGGACACATGAGCCAAAAACATGCACACCGGAAAGAGAGCGAGAGACAAAGAGTAAGAGAGAGTTTTTGCCTTAACAGGTAATGAAGTTTCCATAAGCATGTAAGCACCAGGGAGTCTTCCTCAACTCTTCCTCAACTATTTACTGGCCTGTCAGCACCATGTTCGTCAAACACTGTGATTATGTGTATGTATACTTAACCTCATATATATATATAAATAACAAAAAAATAAAAAAAATATATATAAAATTATATATAAAAACAATAGAAGTCTATTAAATGTCCTAATTTAGATAAGTAAACGTGTGTGTGTGTGTGTGTGTGTGTGTGTGTGTGTGTGTGTGTGTGCTT
>JAZGTK010010547.1:0-14659 GCA_036877625.1 Ambastaia sidthimunki | reverse complement strand
TTCAAAAGTTTGGAAACACTCCCTCATTTTCTATTAATATTTTTTTCACATTTTAGAATAATAGTAAATTCCTCAAAACTATAAAATAACACAATGTAACTTTGGGAATTATGCTGTGATTAAAAAAATTGAAAATAAATTAAACTAGGTTATATTCTAGCATATTTAATGCAGTCACCCTTTTCCTAGAATTTACAAAAATGTTTTCTTGAGGTTTTATTACCCAGTTTTATGAGTAATTATCTTGAGGAACTTATCAAAGAGTTTTGAAGGGGTTCCCCTCTATACTACACCCTTATTGGCTGCTTGTTCTTTATTATTTGTCCAAACCATTCATTTTAAAAACATTTTTAAAATAAAATTGTAATTTTCTGAAAAACAGAAATTAATATGTTGCTACAGTTATATTTTAATAATTAATTAAAATAAAATTAAAATAATTATTAAAATAATTAAACATTTTAAACATTTAAACAAACAGCTTTAGATGAAAAGATTTTTAGGATAATAAGAAATATTTCAGTCAAGTGTTTCCAGACCTTTGACTGGTTGTGTATGTATATATGCTGCCTGTAACTGTCACAATATAACCCTGACAGGGGAAAATGGCTTTTGCTAGAGTTGTTATTATCACAAATGATATAAATAACCAAATATAAATACATGGTCATACAACTTTAAGTTAATTTAAGTGTAAATGATTTTATTACGGGTAAAGAACACAGAGTGATTCAAGAGACATTAAAGAGGCTGAAGAAAATGTGTACTTATAAAATCTAATATATAATAATCTCTGTATTTATAACATCTATTAAACGCATAGATATTTAACACTGTTATTAATTCAATATTAATTATTGCCCGTACACTTCTCACGGTTAATTCTGTTTGTGTCGTGTGTGTGTGCAGTCGGCGGTCACACTGAGTCTGTCTTACATGGTGGGAACGGTGGCTTCATATCACGACACACCCGCGGTGGTCATCGCTTTAGGATCTACGCTGGTCATCTCATTCACCATCATCGTTTTCTCTGCCCAGGTTTGATCAGTCATGAAACTAAGATGAACTCGGTACATGCACAGACTAACACAAGCAGGTTCCAGTCAAAGTAAGGCTTGAAGTACAGTAGTCTAGCATAGCATAGCATAGTAGAGTATAGTACAGGACACAAGAGATTGTAACAGAATATTCTTAATAAAGTTCTTTTCTTTATTGGAGTGGAACAGAGTAACATGACTTGTGATCATCTGTTCTGCTTCTTTAGACGCGTCTGGACTTCACTGTGTGTAACGGCGTTCTTCTCATCCTGTCTGTTGACTTACTGCTGTTTGGATTCTTCACCATCTTCTTCTACTCCAGAGTTCTGCAGATTCTGTACGGCTGTCTGGGAGCTCTTCTGTATGCTCTGGTAAAACAGAATTCATATTTATCACCAATCAAGCAGGACAGGTCATTTCTTCCAGAAACAGTTTTTGTTATGCTGGTTTAAAGTCTCTTTACATCCTGACAACAATCAATAAGTAAAAGGATCTAAATATATTTATATAAATATATATCGTCTGTGGAAGGGGCAGGACCATAAAATGTTTGTCCAATCATTGCATTTGGTCCGAACGCTCTGATGGGAGGGCAAGATCTTATGGTTTCAAAGCTAGTTTGCTATTGCTAGCCTCTCTGAAATGGCTATTCTCAATTGTCAGACCGAATCTTGTCAGAAAAGAGTGGCGTACCCATGCATACAGTGTATTTTCCATCACACTGTACATGACAGTTGTTTGTTGTTTGTGCTGTAGTTCCTGGCGGTGGACTGTCAGCTGGTGATGGGCAGAGAGAAGTACAGTCTGAGCGCTGAAGAATACGTCTTTGCTGCTTTAGTCATTTACCTGGACATCATTATGATTTTTCTCTACATACTCATGATTATGGGTGGAAGCTCAAAAAACTAAACCTGAACATACATGTCTGTGTACATATACATGCACAGACATATTTAACACATTAACTCAGATGCACTCAGATTCTGCACAGAATCCATCTCATACATAAAAAGACAGTGCAGAATCCTTCCAAACCTTCAGACCTTCAAACCTTTTAAATATTTCAGTGTTTGGGTTTGTTTTGAGTGTTTCAATGTACTTTGAATTGGAAAAATGATTAATGTTCTGAACAGGAAGTGACTGTTTTCTCAGTAGATATTATTGTTCTGCATTCTCTCTGTTTGTTGATCACAATGTGTTTTGACTGTGAAAGGCATCATATGTTAATGATTTTTATGATGAAATCCTCCAAAACATAATGTGACTTTATGCTTCAATTAATCAACTTCTGTTCTATATATTTACCTAATGTTATATTCATATCATTCTCAGATTAATATTAATAAATGATGTCAATATATTCATATAAAAATGAGATGAATCAATTGTTTTTTATTGCATTATTACTGTGAGTTGTTTAAAAGAACTGCACAGAAAGAGCAACATAAGCATGTTAGATGTAGCATGTATTATATTAGCAATTCAGTTTGCATTCTACATATTATTTTAATGAATAAAAAGTTTCCTTTTGCTTCTTCGTGTCTGTTGTATAATTACTGTTTTTCTGCAGAAACGTGATTTATAATTCAGGGTCAGGGTCTATTAGAAATACTGTGTGCTAAAACATTTTCCCTCTTCCCTGCCACAGTGTAGTATAGATAAAGAGCTTTCATGTTATTTTACGGGTACTGGTGTGTTTTACACTCTCTGCCCCACCCTGATCTTCACATGGGTGCTGTTAAACCATCTGTAAACCAGAAAAAACAGAACATTGTCTTTGTCTCTGACAATTTAAAGGACACTGTATTTATGCGGCTGTATACTGACATACTGGTAGACCAACTTTAAGAAATAAACATCAATGCATTGACAAACACCATCTACTTACGCAAGCAAGTTCTGTGAGTTCAGACCTAAAGAAAGGACTAAAACGAAGGTAAGCAAGCTTTAAATGTTGTCTTTGTTGATCTAATTGTAATTATCTGTAAATTATTAAGTTATGAAGCTAATTAATGGATATATTCCTATAGCAGTTTTCACAATAAATTGAAGCTTAAATGCTGCTTACAGTTGATCCTCACATAACTAACATTAATCTTCCAATACACATCCATTTATCATGACACATTACATTTATTAAAGTTTTAGCATTGGAGCTGAAAAATGTGTAGCTTTTACATTTTTAAAGAATATAATATTGGTTACAGGCCACTTGCACCTTGTTAAACTTGCTATGATTCAACAGAAGAACTTAATTCATGATCACATTTAAACTGCCACTGTCACCTTTAACCTAAGCTCATCTTTTTCATTTCTTACTTATTGGCCTTTGCTGATGTATTGAAAGAATAGAAAGAGTGCATGTGTGGTTATGACAGGTACTCTAATGAAGGGTCTTTCTCTGGCAAGATCCATTTACATTTACTTTAACAAATACAAAATTAAAAAGTTGACTTTTCAGATGATATTGACTCAATGGGCTGCAATACGACTTCACAGTTCGGTGGTTACTGGTATGTGTGAAGTAAAATAACTCATCTGGGGACGAAACTCCTCAGAAAGTTTTGATCGGAGAGGTGAGTACTTTAGAGTTCTGATGAATATTCAATGGTACGTATTCAATGGTGTCTTTAATTAAACACACGATTTAATTCATCAACTTGTTAATAGTTTCAGACAAATTGAAACTTGGACTTCTTTACCGTGGACCCGGCAAAACTGCAGCAAACACATAAATTGACAATAAAAAATCATTAGATTCTACTGAAATGTAAATTATAGATCTGTTTAGTTTCTTTTAACTAATTGTGTCTTTCTGATTTGCTTCCTTTAGACTCTCAGTGACACTAAAGTTCTGCTCATAGTGTCTGTTGATCTACTTGTGTTTGCATTTGTCAGGCTGTCGTCTTACTCCTCTAGTCTTGAAGTTTCGTTCGGATGTCTGGGAGCTCTCGTACACACACTGGTAAATCATATTCAATATTCATTACTATCACACACCAAATCTGCAGTGACAGTCAGAAGGGGTCATTTTTGCTGTCTTGTGTTCTGCAGTTACTGGCAGTGGACACCCTGTCTGGTCGGCTGGCAGTGGGGAGGCAGGAACACACTCTTAATTTTGTAGATTATATCTTCTTTGTAGATTAAATATCTTCATAGACCTGGTTATGATATTCCTCTACATCCTGCTGATTTTTCTGGGCAGCTCCAGATTTTAAACCCAGCAGAACAAACTGGGTGAGAACAGCTTGTAAAATGTTTCTTATGTGAACTTTTAGACTGAGAATTTACATGAGAAGATTTTGCAAAAGATTCACATCAAAATTTGTTCTGCTTTTTGTCATGAATGATTCACAGGCTTTTAAAAAGATTTTGCAAGGGTTTTTATCTACAATGATAAACACCAAATGTCAGGGTATAATGAATTTATGTAACAACTGTCTGTACTGCTAATATTTATGTTTAGAATTTTGTTTTGGACCATGGAAAATTACATGGTCATGTACATAAGATGTTACACTTGTCCAAATTCTGTTGTATAATTTGTAACAAAACATTTTATTTATTATATTTTGATTAAAATATTAATATTTCAGTACAACTTGTATTCTTTTAGCTTAAACTGACAATAAACAAACAGCATGTAAAGTTTCCTTCAGCTCAGGTGTGTATCAGATATTTGTATAAACATTAGCTTCACCACAGTGAGGAGAAATTAAACTGAACTCTGAGGAGATATTTCATCCGTGTCTGGGCGGGTTTATAAACAATGTACTCATTATAAAGAAGGCTGTAGCCTCCTCTCTGGCCCACTCCTGTCTTTACACATGGCCCCATAGGCACCGTCACACCGTCCCTGAGAAACAGAAGAGAGTTTTCACAGTTCTCTGCTACAGCATTTGATGATTGATTCAATCAAAAAGTGGACCCACAATGAAACATAGTTGTTGGGGTCCGGTGAATTCTGTCCCAGGCCCTTTGTGCTGTGTTTCCCAGACAGCAGCTTGTCAGCATTATAATTAGCATCCAAAAGTTCGTTGCTCTCCCCAAGAGCCACCTGCAGAGAGACGAGAAGAACTGAGCAAGATCTTTGCAGGAAGGAAAATCTGGCTGCACTGGAAAAACTGACCTCACTCAACAGCAAAATTCCCTGGTTGTTCCTCTGATTGGCAAAGCAGTAATTGGCACTTTTTGATGACATGTCTGCAAAGTAGATCCCTTTACCAAACTCCAGGAGCAGAAAGACAGAAGATCAAATGATGAATGACACACTGGTTTGAGTCTGAAGCTGCAACACTTTTACTAACACACACCAATCAGCTGTAAGTCTGATGTACTGTTGAGTTTAGCAACATTAAAGACTTTGGGTCAAAGAGGCGAAGTAGAAAAAAAAACAACAAAAAAGTAATTATAAAACCTAATCAAATAAAATGTGCACGTTAGAAGAAAGAGGCAAACAGGATAGAGTTGTAGTCTTCATTTCACCATATATCCAGTTACAGGAGCCTCTGGTGGGGCCACTCGCAGCCCCTGACTTAAAATCCCCATCCAGTTAGACAGACGAGAGCCATGCCACAGCAGCGTCCTAGAATTCACACAGGAAAAAACATTCCATTTGCAATGGCCCATCACTCAGTGAAACCTCTGACGTTAAACACTTGAGACTGGAGCACATTCAAAAGTGTCTGAGTGTAAAAGGGTTAAAACTGCCATCAGTGTGGAACTCTTCAGTGGTACCTGTTGTCCAGCTGACAGTGGAAGTTGTCTTTCTCACCCTCTCTGTCCACAGTAAAGATGTCCAGGATGGTCATTGTGTAGTCAGTGTGGGTTGGTGCGTGAGTGGACTGGAGATATTTCTCTATAACCTTCACACAGACAGGAAATGTTATTGTGCGCACAACAAACGAAACAGAGACAATTGTGAGAGAAATGAAAGAATGCAAAAGCACTTAGAAGTTCAACAATTTTAGACGTGTGTGCAAGATGGAGTTGCACCTTATATTCGCTGCCGTCAGCATCCAGTGGTGTCAGCTGACACTTAAGAGAGCGATACTGTCTGTCCAACGGATGCTCGTCGCTCTGAACGCTGGACTGAACCATCTTCACTGCTATCTGGATGTCACTCAGAGCCTCCAGTAAAGCGATCTTTTCCTTCAGCTCCTCCTCTGTGCGTATGATGGGGGGCGTCCGCAACCTAAAACCAACATCAGCTGATAAGAAAGAACAGAAGTTAACATACCGATTATATGCTGAGGCACCCAATAAACTCTTTTACCCAAAGTCATGCGGGATACGTGTGTAGAACTGGTTGCATGCATCCAGTAGTTCCTTATTGCTGCCTTTCCTCTTCACACACTCCTCAATCTTCGTCAGAGAGGCAAAACCGGCTCGAATTTGCTCTGCTGTGAGTTTTCCTTCAGGATAAACACATTCTTTCAATATGAAGTGTTTTACACGGCAATGTTTCACTTTGATAAAGAGTTTGTTTGGTCTGAAAGCTCATCGTTGAAAGAATGTGCTACAATCACCGAGAGGAGCTTTTCTGGTGTCAAACCGCATCTCCAGCACACACTCCTCCATGGCCTTCAGGTCACATATAAGCTCCAGGAGAGACTGAAGCTTTCTGCTTAACTGACAGGATTTCTGGGAGAGGGGAGCAGATAAACTCTCTTCCTGCTGAGAAGAAAAATGAGAATGAAACAAAGATGATGCACGTGGTCTTGGAATAAAATAAAAAAGCGTCTTCTTACTTTGTCTTCAGTGCTGTAGTCCACAAACACCATGTCGTACTTTCCTGCAACTTTCTCAAAATTTGCTCTGTGTTCCCATTCATTCTTGGTCTTGTCGAAGAACCTGCATTTGAAAGTGACATGTTTTTGTCAGTTATGGTTTCCCATAACCGAAATGTGACCTCTGCATTTAACCCATCACTGGTGAGGAGTGAACACACACAGACACACACACACACACAGACACACACTGGAGCGGTGGGCAGCTATCACTGCAGTACCCGGGGAATTTAAGCAGCATGTATTTTAAATCGTCTTCTTTGTTTGACTCATTGTAAGTCGCTTTGGATAAAAGCGTCAGCTAAATGAATACACGTAAGTGTACATATGCACACAGCATCTTTAAATATGCACACACCTATTAACTAACATGACAATCTGTGTGTATCAATCTTTCATGAATCATAGACAGATGTATGACAGATCATACTTTTTTTTGAAGACGTCCTTGGCCTGAGCTAAATTTCCTCCACAGCTCACCAAGCTGTTCTGTCCAACTTTACCCACTGAAGAAACAAATCAGCATGAATGATGATTA
Source organism: Ambastaia sidthimunki (assembly GCA_036877625.1). Taxonomy (NCBI): domain Eukaryota; kingdom Metazoa; phylum Chordata; class Actinopteri; order Cypriniformes; family Botiidae; genus Ambastaia; species Ambastaia sidthimunki. The sequence goes on along the minus strand of JAZGTK010010547.1, from coordinate 7,295 downwards.
AGTTCCAGATGTTCTTAAATCATTTAAAGACACAGAGTCACAGTTCATACCTCGCCCCCACCTCATCCACACGCTGTAATCCTTCACACTGTCATCCTGCAGGAGCTGGAGCAAGTAATATTTATTATTGTTGAACTGAAGGTTAGTCTGAAACACAAAAACGAAAAGCAGTGAAGATATCACGTTATCTTTCACTGCACAGTATTTGTTTTGAGTTTTTCTCAATATCCACCTGATTCAGCATGACATCATACACATCAGTCCCCTCACTGTAGACATGCACCTGATCAACAGAAAGAAACACGAGTTAAAGCCAAACGTGTGTTTGTGCAGAAAGACGGCAGTTATCAATGGCAAGTATGAATCTGTTGAACTGGGCAACAGTGTTTGTGTATTAAATGCGTTACCTTTCCAATTTTAGCTTTACATTCCGGGTCTACTGGTGCTTTCCCCTTTATTACCACCGTCTTCACCACCTCTGATTAAATAGACAGGAAATCATGTGACTGAATTTAAACATGTTAAAAGTGTTGAAGTGAGCTGGCAGTACTACACACTTATTGGTTGCAGGAAACATAATACAGCTATTTAAAACATGTCATAAACACAGACGGGGCGAAGCACATGCAGAACTTTGAGGATGACAGAGGTGTCTTTCACAGCTCTGTGGGAATCTGCCGAACCCCGAGGAATTCTGTCCACACAGATTCCCCGCAGGCCTGTTTATCAGACGCATCACCTTCACTTTCCACTTTAACGATGGTCGTGGCCTTGTTCGCGCTCTCACTCCTTCCGTCCTTGCGTCTCTTTTTGGAAGCTGGCTGCTCTTGCTCCTCCTCTTTCTTTACTTTAATCTCGCTGACCCCTGCACCTCCATCACTGCCACTCAAAACATCTTCTATGAATTAGCAATGAATTAGCTGCTGTTAGTTTCTCAGTGCAGGACACAGACACATTATCAAAAGTATCATCAGATACAGAAGCACTGGCTTACCAGACTTCACTTTGTGAAGGCGTATTTTTCTCTTATACTTGGTAACATTGTTAATCTGAACCATTTTCACAAGATCCACATCATAACCGGGTCCAAGCTCCAGTGACACTGACTTTTCACCAGCCTGCATTGCTGTATCCAGCTGGGCACAGACCTCAGGGGTGTACAGTTCCCACTCTCCATCGTCCCCTTTCCACTGCCAAACTAAACAACAAGAACAAAGTTGGTGTTCCTGTAGCTTAAAGCGGGGTGTTACTGTAGCTCAGTTAGTAGAGCACTGCATTAGCAGCGCAAAGGTTGTGGGTTCGATTCCCAGGGAACGCACAGTGCAGGGAATGCACTGTACATACACTGTACTTTGGATAAAAGTGTCAGCCAAATGCGTAAATGTAAAGTTAGGCTGTCCGTACCGTTTGCCTCTCTATCGCCACCTCTGTTTGGAAAATAAAACTGCAGGTTACTTCATTATTATTAACTCACTGTCGTGAATTAGGGTAAGGTGAGATCATGTTGAACACTGATCTGTCATATTCTTTTTTCTCAGTAACTGATTTTTGTTTATTTTTAACCAAAAAGTTACAGATTGCAGCTTTCAAACACTCTGAAAGGCTTTAGCCTCATATGAAAATCTAGAACTTCTTTATAAAACACTGAAAGCATCTGATGAGTTTGGTGTGGTGCTGCTGTCTCATTTCAGCGCATGACCAGCAAACTGTAGCTACAGACTTGTTGTGGCTTGTTAACTGTATCAGGCTGTATACCTGACTTTACCAGCGAAACTTCACTTCCCGAATCTACAGCTGTCGCGCCCCGGCGGCTCCTGGTTCGTCTCATTCTTTACGATTCTGTTAGATACGGGAACATGATTATTACGTATATAATATGTATATAATGTGTTAGTGACGTCTGAAACACACGCATGACATAAGAATAGTTCTTCACAGAGCTGAATTACACATCCAGTGATTGTGCAAATACTTCCTCATCTGAATGACTCACATTGTACTGCCTCAGAAATGGAACTAGACCAGAGTTAGACGACAATATACGTTAACGCCTTTGCGCTGAAAAACATAAAATGAACAGAAAGCATGATAATTAATACTGTGATGACAAACCCGAGATTTGACCGCCTCACTGTTTCGAATGGCGCCAAAAGCAAGACAAACGCGGATCTGTTGTGTAGGAACGAATCTGTCGCGATTTGTTTCCAGACGTATTTGTTTTGAAGCCGCACTAGCGACGACCACGTGATCAGAGGTGCCGCCGCAATCTGTTACATGCATTTCATACATCAACTGTGATAATAACGCGTCTTACTTTGCGGCCGAGGACATATTAAAATGCTCAAGATTATACGTGTGTTTGTGTGTGAAAGATGCACAACCCATTCCATGTCCTGAGTATGACAACTACAGGATGAGAGAAATCCTGAAATCACTCCTGTTGGATATATTGACTGTTTAGACAGTAGGGATAGAGAAATAGATTATACACCATGGTATTAAACACCATTAAATCTATAATAATGTTTTATAATAGGAGTAAAGTAACTGTAGTTTTATGTTTCAAACAGAGATGGCGATAGAGACGAAAGTTACAGATCGCAGCTTGACCGTTGTATAAGATAAATTATTTTGGGCAAATTTTGAGTTTTAATATATTTTTATGTTTCATTTACACAGTAATCTTATGTATTTTACAAGGTGTACCATGTATATTTAGGAGTATTTTTATTTGACACCACTTAAATTGCAGTAACTTTTAAATAAATAACATCACAAAAATGTTGCCCAGTTCTGTAATGGCATATTAATAAAGCAACACAACTTCTTTAAAATAGTCCAAGAAGCTGGTCATTTTTATTTAAGATTCAACAAAATGTTTACCTTGCTTTAAAAAGAGGATCTAGTGCGATATGTTATTTGTACTTTTTTACCACAAATGTGCCCATGATAATGTCTGAAGATATTGTACATTCAGATACAGTCATTCAAAATGATGTGACATGACATATGATGATTAAATAATGATTATCATTATGTGTAGCTGATATTTATTTACAAGAGATATTAATAGTTAATCGCAAAGTCATTCATACAGAAAAGACAGGTAAAAATAATTGCTCCTTTGGAAAGTCAATCTAATGGAGTGAAGAACATACTACATACTATTTATGTTCTTTATTTGTATAAATAAGCCTCGTTTAAAATTATGTAAATATACTGCACTAGTGTGAAGATTCCCAAATTCTCCCTTTAGACATCTTCCTGGGCCTGTGATTTGATGGAACACTAATGTCCAACAATTTCCTTTAAAGTGGAGGTAAGATCTGGGTATTTAAACTGAAAGCCTGACTCTAGAGTTCTTTTGGGTACCACTTTCTGTCCTTGTGTGAGGATCACAGCTCTCTCAGAACCCAGTAGCACATCTAAGATGAAGCCAGGCACAGGAAAGATAGTGGGCCTTTTTAAAATCCTGCCCAACTCCTTAGTGAATTCAAAATTGGTGTTCATTGCAGGCGCAACCCCATTAAATATCTCTGGCTTTGTGGATGGTGGTTCTTTTTGGGGCTCCAGTGCATGGGCAATGATTCCAGCCAGGTCTGACACATGAATCCACGGGAAGGGCTGCCGTCCTGAGCCAAGAGGCCCTCCGAGGCCAAGCCAGAATGGGATCATCATCTGTTTCATGGCACCACCGTCACGCCCTAACACAGCACCTGTGTGTGAGTGGGAGAAAGTACATTATTACAAAACAGATAGCACTGATAAACAAGCCTTCAAACAACCCATCAAAACAAGTGCCCTACTGTAAATTAACCTTCATTTGTAATTACGCTGCACCTGACACACACCTGGCCTGATGATCACTTGTCTTGTTTTCTTAGCACTGTTGTCTGGAAGCTTCCCTGCCCCCTCCCACTCCTGCACCAGACGAGACAGGAAGTCAAATGGTGTCCAGTCACTCTCTTCAGTGTAATGGGTTTGAAGACTAGGTTTGTAACAAGCTGAGGACAAAAAAATCTGCAGATTGGCATTCCTTTATAAATGTGGGAAAAAATTAATCTGTATTTTTTGGATAAAACTATAATTTTGTGTCACTTTAAACAACAATTGTTGAATTACCTACACCTGTGACCAGCACCCATGCATGTGGTGGAACAGGTGAAGCACCAATAGCCTGGGCAAGTGTTCTGGTGGTATCTACTCGACTGGACAACAGATCCTTCTTATAACCCTCATTCCACCTAGAATGCAAAAGACAAGAATAATAACAGCATTACAGATAGATCGGTGACAAAAACATTCACTCAACCTGACATTTAATTATAATGGATACAAAGAAAAGGTTCCCACCTTCGCAAGGGGTTCATAATGTTCTCTCCTGCCAGATTCACAGCACCTTCACACGGCGGGAGTCCTCGTGCCTCTACTTCAGTCTGTACAGTAAACATGCTGTGAAAATGACTAAATCCACATCAACATTTAAAATAAGTGACCTTCAATGCGGGCAACATCATACCCATGTTATTCTTCCTGGACCAGGCTGTCTGGATATGAGTGTTATTTCATGACCTTTGCTTTTCAACAAACGGGTGAGCTCGCGACCAACAAACCCTGAACCTCCACCTGATGAAAAACGGGAGAAAACATAACTTCATTGCCTTTAATTACATGTAACACATGCCTCTAAAAGCAAATGACGCTGGTGAGAATGCTGATTATATTTTACAGTAACCTATATGACATTTTTACGTAATATTTGGGCTTGCAACCAGCCACGCTCGCACACTCACAGCGCTTACAAAACAGCTCGCTTCAAATAAAACCCAATTCTGACTTAACCACCAATACTGAATGAGCTTAAACGGGCGAAACAGCAACATCACTCACGTGTTCAAAATTCCGTTTCCAACCCTATAAGCCAGTACGCGACAGTAAACAAGATACCATTGAAATGCGTTAGGATGTGAGTGATGTACCTATAACGACTCTCATTGTGTCTGAAACGTGAAGTCCGTCGTCTCGTCTCCTGACAGATATCCACTACATGCACACATCACTGTCTGCGAAGGTTAAACTGCAAACAGGTTCGTGTAATTATCACGTGATCAAACGGAGCCCAACCACCGCCATATTGGTAAGGGAAATACTTACCTTCCTCGAGCTCAAAACAATAAACTCCACCTGCATTGTTTCAATGAACTTTAATGTCAAAATTACATGGCATTTGCTTTGATATAAGAAATGTAAATTATGACATTCATCTTTCCTAGTGCAAGAATTATTGCTTGTGTAGCTTTTACAATGTATTTTGTAATATATTAATGATGTCCACAAGTATGGCATTGCATACCTAATTTATATGCATACTGATGACTTATACAACTAAAAATTACATTTCAAAACAGCTTTTATTACGTGCGTCACCTAGACAATAACCCAGTCTGATAACTGAGTCTACTTTTATTCTGACCGTTTATTTAGGAGGGACAAGAAAATGGTCGCAACCGGAAGCGTTTTTTAACACGTGGTGATTAGGCAATAAATAGAGCCTCGTGCCGCTTCATCCTCCTTTTTTGTGGAGGTTGTCTAGTGTTGCGTTGCTAGTTAGTGGGTTTGAACTATGTCGCGTATTTGTGTTCCACGTGGGTCACGTTAGTAAGAATTTTATACCTTATTATAACACTGAACAAGCAACTGTCCCTATGACAATTGTAATTTACGCTTTGATGCGAGAAGGCGAAGTAGGAAATGTGTGGTTGCCTTTTTGATCGTATAAGTAAACGTGCATAAAGGGGTTAAATTTGTACAACGATGCAAAGAACGGCGCGGACTTCACCATGTGTAAGTTTATTTCATACGTCTATCTTTCACATTTGAGAATTCGTAAGATTTAATTGAGTGTTTTGTTGAGTTTTGCTGCTGGTCGAAACAGGAGCAGGTGTATCAGTTAAACTGATTATATCCAGATGTGGAGAGTTATACTATAATATAATATATAGACTAATTTGCCGTTTAATTCTCGTGGGAGTTACTGCCAAAACCGAGTCCGCATCTCAGCCCGAAATGATGATGTTTGCAGTCCGTGTTTCACCTGAAACTCATGATTACAAGCCCACTGCACTGACGGGTCCAGAGCTGCGGAGCCGGACCACAGCCTTCACCTCTGCTCAGAATTACGTTTAATATGTGGCATGTTTTTACTTTTTACAGGTCTGTAGATACTTCTAAAAAAAAGCGGGTGAGTGTAAAATTTGTTTTCTAAATGTTACAGCATTGAAAAGTTGAATGAATCGCATGTTAGTCCGCGTTTCACCTGAAAACTCGTTGATGATCCGCATGCGCTGAAACGGAGCTCAGCGGTGAGACCGTCATCTCTCAGCTGCAGTGTTTTAACATCTGTATCTTCTGCAGGAATCTCCACCATGATGATGATGATGATCGAGAGCCAAGTTATCAGCTGTTGTGTGTGCTCTGTGTAGTAAATGTGTTAAGACTGTAAAACATTCTGCATTGTTCAAAGTGTATGTCACTTGTATAATTCTTGATGGCTTTTTTTTGGTATTCATATACTACCAGGGAACCTTTTACTTCTGTGGTGTTAATTTAACAAATGTATGTCCTGTAACATTTAGTTTGTGTGTGATGGGTGTTGTAGGACTGTAGAAGCATGGCTTTGTAATTTGTTGTATGTAATGCCTTAAACTGCTGCAATGAATTATTTTCAGATGATTGGCATATGAGAAAATGTGTATGAAATCAGATGCAATAGCCAGACCTAAAATACCCAAGCAATGACGACAAGAGTGCAACAAACCGTTCATGTCCAGCTTGAGGAAATGTACCGTTAAGCATCAAACCTGTCAGTTGACAGGTTTGACAGAGAGGAGGAAACAACAGTAAAGTTGAGAGAGTGATCACTCTGTCACAGCACTTTATAAAGATATTCTTGAATACTACCTGAAGCTGCAATCGTGCATGGATGCACACTGCAAATCATAAACTTTATTCCAGTGTTACATATTTGTTTCTTGTATAAATGCTGTCGCACAGATAAAACATTCATTATTATTAAAGATGTTTAACTCTTATGGTCTTTGACAGCTGGTGTGTGATGTAGTACTGATTCTTAGCGGGAGAGGGAGACAGTGCTTGTACTTTACCCGAATGACGTCATACCAACGCCTGAGAATCTGTAGTTAGACCAGAGGCCCGTTTCAGAAAGGTGGTTAAGTGAAAACTCTGAGTATGTTAACCCTGAATTATGGGAAACTCTGAGTTTTGGGTTTCAGAAA
>JAZGTK010010546.1:0-16315 GCA_036877625.1 Ambastaia sidthimunki | reverse complement strand
GAGGGCAGCTTTAATCTCCTCATCTCTCAACCAATGTCTGCTGTGGGGAGATAAAGAGGAGGAGTGGCTATCCCTAAAGACAGGGGAAGATGTGTGCTATGGGGTCTGCAAACGGACTGACACAGAGAGTGAGATCTCCATGCTGACTCTATATTGGGAGGCCTTACCAATATACATACAGACACACCTAAATAACGCTTAAATGAGTTAAGCTTTTCTGATAATGTTATAAATATGTTTTAAAAATACCACATCAAAAACTCAATAACCCTACACATAAAAAAATATTCTTGACAGAGTGTATTTTAACCCAAAGTGCAGCAGACCACTGAAGCAAGTTTATTGTCAAAAGTGTGAGGTAAATTTCTTTTAAAGAACTAAAATGTTTTCAGAGTTAGAAAGCTCTGTTCATCAAACTCAAAAATATCAAGCCCTACATTGATTGAGTCACTGAATGGTTGTATTTTAGCACTTTAAATCAAAGCAAACACTGTCTTTTGAGATGGAGCACTAACGTCAATGGGAATACAGAAGTGGAGTTGAAGGTAGCACTTTAGCACTTTGACTTTCATAAAAGAAAAGAGAAAAGAGAGAGAGAACGCCATAAGAAGTGAGTTTGTTACAGTATAAGGCTCAATAGATTCTGTGTAAATGATTTGGAACATTGATAATGGGTTAAGGCCCAATGGGAATCATGCTCAAATAGCCCTGTGGGAGCCTGGGAAAATCTGCTTCAGCTGAAGTAGCCGGCTCCTGGCCAAAACTCTCCGCTCGGGAAGAGTGGAGGGCACAGTGTGTGTGTGTGAGAGAGAGAGAGAGAGAGAGAGAAAGAGAGATTTGTGGCAGGCGTGCACGTGTAATGAGAGCATTTTACAAGGTGTATTCAAGAAAAACAAAACGAGAGAACAAACAGCTTCACTGTACACATTTTTAGATATCACTGCAGCGTTAAACTCAAGTTTCGATATGTTCCTCACAGTGCAGTTATCATGTCCATGCGTTTCATAACAGTTAGGCAAATCATATCCACCTTTATATTATATTTCAGAACTGTCATTTATTTCTAAATTCATGGGGTGGAGTAAATTTATATATTTTGCATGTATTTAAACATATTTTATGAAAATACACTTATAATGGTGTTTTATTTAATACTCTATATTATTTACCTCCCCAATGTGCACAAATCAATGATGACATTAAAGATGTACTAAATAAATTTTGTCAAGTGTGTCAACTTCTACTGACATGCCCTGCTCAGTGTAGGGAGCAGTACACACACTGTAAATCAGACTGCAGCTGAGATCAGACAGAAGAGAACAGGAAGTTAGGATACTGGAGACCAGGCCTGGTGATAATGCCATGGCTAGTCAGTGATCCAGCACGGCCACTTCAACTGTATTCTGTTTCTTCCCACACACACACATACACGGACACACACATACACACACAACCCTGCGCTTCAGTGCACACTAACACTTCTGGGGAAATTCACATGAATGAACCAACGGAAGTTTGGCTTTGATCAAAGTTTAAGCTGGACAACACAGATCAACCTTAAAATTAACCATCTCCTTAATGTCCCTGATAAAGAGAAGCTCCCACACTTAATACAGGATTACCAATAGCAATTAGGCTAATGAAGTAGCTAATACTGGAGTTCTTATCTCAAAAATAAGTAAATAAACAGTTTTGACTTCAAGGTATAGAACTTCTGAGCTGATGCAACCAAGCATAAAGAGCCATAGTATCAAGGTCTATCCTCTGTGCCATTTATTTTTTCTACCACTTAAGTTAAGACAAGGGCAGGCCATTGGGCTGTTTATCCGGGCCATAACGTTAAACATATGCTGGGTATTGAATATCATAGGGCCCTTGGTGCTCAGTTTCAAAGCAGTCCTTCAAAGTGACATTTTATGTTGTCATACTCTCATGTTGGTGTTTTCGTTGATGATACAGGAAATGATTTCATGAGCAGCACAGCACAATGGGGCACTTTGTCCGAAACGGCCCTCGGTGAAATAACACTTCCTTCACGGCCCCTGATGTCATAGAGGGAAAGACAGGAGGACTCTTGTTTTAAAAAATCTGCTTAGAGGAGAGACTAAGAGAGCGATAGAGAGTGAGAAACCAAGTCTATTTGTATGCCTCCAAGTTTTTTTTTTTGGTCTCACAGATCCCTCAATATTTCCCACCTTCAGTATCTCACACACACACTCTCCATCTTCTGCCTGTGCTTAACTTCTGTTCTGTTCACGGCTGCATTTTTCCATTTAAATGCATTATACAGACCCAAATTTCACTTTAGTATCACCTCATCTCTCCATAGTACATTAACCCTTGCCAATTGCCTCCCAAATGACCCCATTACGATGTAACTGCTTTCACACTCTCTAGTAATTCTGCTACATTCACCGCACACACACACACACACACACACACACACACACACACACTCCATGTTCTCCACCCCTGTTGAGTGCTATGGCCACTGACCACAGGCACTTGCACAATTACTATAAAGCTAAACATGGTAGGTGTCCATACACACACACACACACACTCACACACACACACACACACACACACACAAAAGACTCATGTAGGGAAACCTAATGAACTTTTTAAAGTAAAACTATTTTCGCTCCACAGCTGGATGTCAGTGCATAGTCATCAAAACTTGAAATGTCAGTCTATACAGTGCTTAAAACTCACATTGTCACACTGTTCTGATTGGTTGGCTCTAGGTGTTTTAGCCAGACTACGGGAAAACCAAGTTATGTTTACATGTTTCCAGGCCGCTACAATGAGCACCTCAAAGAAGAACCAATCTCAGGATTTCTGAGGTCCACAAAATTAAATTTTCAAAACAAAAATTAAAAAACCTGCAGCAAAGTGTACCAGACTTTTTGAACATGGTGTAAAGTCTGGCTGCATGGCACCACCTTAAATCTAACCAAGTGTACTAGCTGGATCAACGCACCCTAAACAAGTCGACCAATCAGAACCAAGTGTACCTGCAGAGTGTGTCTGCACCCGACACAGTCAGTGTGATCTTACAGGTACACCTCTCGTTCCTGATGCATTCAGATGGATAGAAAATAGAAACCCTCAGCCTTCCATTTGAATGATATTTTGAGCGTGAGAGCAGTGAAGGGTGGTGAGGGGACCTGGCATATCCATACGCACCCTCACCTACAACCGTTCCCCTCGGAGAGTGTGTGTCAGGAGCGCTCAACTCTCCCCATACACGGGTTCCGATGGGTGGGGAAAGCAGACCTGACAGTGATGTATTGCAACTGGTTGCAGGTGTCGAAGAGAGGAGCGAGACTCGACCAGTCATGGGTGGGTGGGCGAGAGAGAGGGACGTGAACCGCGAGAGAGAGAGAGAACGGGAGAGAGATATTCTGTGGGGAATGGAACTGATACCCCAGTTTACATGTTGACCCCCCTTTCACTCTTGTCCTTCTCTTGTCTTTCTCTCTCTCTGTCCTCTCACAGCTTCTCCGTTTCTCTTTCTTATGTGTTCTCTTTATTCGGGAAGACACACATCTTAAATACATTATTATTAAAACATTATTATGTTTTGTGTTATATGTGTTGTCATATGACATTATATGTGTTGTCATCGGATTTGAATACTGCACCTAGAGAATTTATTACAAAATACAATATACATATACTGTATACAATGTACACATATACTGTACACAATTCAACAGATTATGAGCAAAACTACAGGGTAAAAATACTCTGTAGTTTTATAAAGTTCCACTGTGACTTCACATACAGTGGGGTCCAAAAGCCTGAGACCATGTTGAAAATCTGTGATTGAAAACATAAAAATAGGTTTTAGGATATAAAAATAAACAGAAGTTATGATGTAACATAAATATTTTTGCGCTGTTTCTAGGTCACTAATCAAACGAAAAAAACAAATTTGAGACACTGACAATGTTAACTTTCCATATAGAAAAGATCAGATGTCTTTGCCTCTGTTAAAGCACACAAGATGTTCTTTGGATCATTCTCAGATCACACTGGGATAACATGAATCATCAGGTTTTGCACTAACTTGTGAAGCACATGCCACCTTGAATCAGAAAAGACACACTGTACTATGCTTAAAAACATACACTTTTTATCTTTTCATTCCATTTACGGCAATAACACCATTTGAATATAAAATTACTGTATTAAATGAAAAACAGAAACATTTTCACTACTAGTCCCAGACATTTGAAAGCAACTGTAGTTGACGAGTAACATTCAGAGTAACATTTGCTATCCGCCTTCATATTCCTCACCATCCACTAAAAATATGTGCTGTATGGAAACACGCTAGCAGCAATTGTTCACACGCACTCACGCAAAATCAGGAACAATCTGTGTCTCTCTCTCTTGGCTGTGTTTGTTAATGCTCCGTTCATGTGAGATCTCTTATGTGAGGCACTTTGTTTTATTGTGGAATATGGAGGTGTTTTTGTTGTGAAGCTCTAACTGATCCTGTGGGATTTGATTCCTGCAGGCTGTTCCCCTCTGCCTTTCAACACCAAACTCAGCACTCCAATCAAACCCGACCACGAGGGACCACCACCCCCCGCCCCCAGTACTCCCATCCCAGCCGCGCTTCCATTGATCGTGGGGGAGATCTGTCCTGAAACGTGCGTTACGCGGCGGCAAGAACAAAGGCCCTCTTGGCTGCCTCCTGCACTTACGGCATCTTCTCTTGCTCTGGTCTCTCTTTCTAAACAAAGAACTGGAAGATCTATCAGTTAAAGGTTAATCAGGTTCTTCCGATGTTCTCTGTTCACCCCGGAGTGCCAACAAGCAGTGTGCCTTTGTGTTCAAATTCTGAATCTCAGGCCACACAACATGTTTGATTTATCATTGTGAAACACAAATAATCTTATATAATAGATTATAATCATATAATCTTAATATCTGTACTTTCCCCATGCTCTTGTTGATTTGAGTGTATAACTCATATAACATATATATGTGGATATCAAAAGTGTAGTTGCACTACATTGTGTGTGTCCAATTGTGTGTGTGTGTGTGTGTGTGTGTGTGTGTGTCTGTGTGCAGGTTTGCCTATATTTGTGAAGGTCAATTTTTTCAAATTGTCCTCACAAATATTTTAGGTGGTCCTCACATCTGAACAAAGGCCAACACGAGTTTGACTTTAAATATAAAAATGGCCATAGGCTTGTGTATGGGTTAAGTGTAGAGTTAGCAGCAGGGGATAAAAAATATTATTAGCCTGGTGTGAAAACAATGGTAGTGTAGGAGATAAGTCCACACTAATATAGTGAAATACAACAGAATATAACATATCAGACTTTTTCCTGTTTGAAACATGCATAATATTAAAATTGTCCTTAAATTGAGGTCAATTAGAGACGTTGCTTGATTATGAGAATCTACAGTCATGTGACCTCAAATCATTTCAGCGATTGGTGAACCAATGAGACACAAGTGCTAATTATACCAGTAAAAATGTGTAATTCTTCCTGGCGAGGCTTAAAAATAACTGTGCTATAAATACAAGGCATTCATTTAATCAGAGGCTAATTCACTTCTGACAGGGAGTAAATTCCACTATTTTCTGTAAGGCTTTCTGAAATTGCCATCATTTTTAATTAATTCTTAATTAAAATATATTACACCACAGCTTCAGCCCATCTCTCTTTATATTGTAACATAATCAATTCAGAATCATTTACATATCATTAATTAAAAGCTTTCCCCTCTCATCCCTAAAATCATAATGAGGCTCTATTTCTCATTAAGACCCATATGAGCAAAATAACAATGCTACAGAGAACGCAAGATGCGCAGGAAGGTCCGTCGTCGAAAGTATGACACTGTTTCTCTTTTTCTCTTTAAATGACAGAATGAGATTTGGAGATGGTTTAATAAGTGCTTAAATCCACAAACTGAGATATCTCTTAATTCTGAGTTTACAATGCTAGATCCAGGACTGGCAGCTGCTATTAAATGTTAGATGATAGGAGACTGTCTATGAACAAACTTGTTTAGAACTAAATGTACTGACTGTTGAAATTGGCATCCGACCGCTGTTAAAAATATAAAAGTATGGTTAAACAAACAAAAAATAAATAAAGCAAAAAATAAAAAGCTAACTAAAAAAGAAAAAGCAAAAAAGATAAAAGAACAACAAAACGTGACATTAGTGGCATGGGATAAACAAACTTTGAAACATTTAAAAATAAAGTACTGTTGTGACTATTTAAATTTGCAGCTACTGTAACTACTCGGTTAAAAGTTAAAAAAGGTTACATTTAAAAACATTTTTTAAAAAAGCATGTAAAAGTAAAATAAAAAGGCTTTAAAAAATAAAGACAACAGTTATTTAGTGCCAAAAGTGACATCAGCAACTTGTTGACAAGCAGCAGTGCAAAATATGTGATGTCATATCCTCTCCGGGCGTGTATGGGCACACATCACTATATGCATGGCTCTTTTCTTACATGTCTAATATCAAGCAGTGATGAGTGCTATCTTAAAACAGATCAGCAAGATCCTGATTTCTATCATCTCTCTCCTTTCACTCTCTGTCACAGGTGTCCTGCCATAGACTGACAGGGAGCTCCTGCCCATCAGATAAAATTCGCTGAAGCCCGCATTTGCACTTACTGACAGCAATTTATTTGAATGTTTTGTCACCGCAGCGCTGCATTATATAAAGGCTGCACACAAATATGACACATCTACCCCTGCTCACATGCATGTGGACACCCTCACACATGCACAGAGCATAATAACATGTTCTGTTGTCACTCTCATCCACACACTGCATACATTTAAACAAAAGCGGCATTGTTGTAGTTCAGCCGTTTTAATGAAGACCTCACACCTGAGATACATACACTTTTTTTCTGCAATGATTTTTGTTTATTTGTTAATTTGTTCAGTTAATTCAGTTAATTTTGTTTTCTTGTTTAAGCAATAAAAAGTGTCAACACATTCCACAAGTTTAAAACTATTAAAGCCTAATACTACAGATGCATTATGGTAAATACTGAAAATTATAACTTCTATCTACATATTGTGTTAAATACACTAAATGCATGGAAACATATAAGAAAAAAATTACTATTTACACTTCAGCTAAAGGTGCTAACAATGCCTTATACTCATACACCTGCAGGAAACGACATACAGTATATTCCCTTGTCTGTCTGTAGACAGTGGTAAACACGGTAATGTACTGTAAACTGGTGTGTGCAGGCAGCAGCTGTGTAAGTTTGTTAGGTCGGTGTTAATGCTAAAACACACAGTCAAACATAGTTAGCAGCTGTTTGAGGCATTTAGAAGAGCGTCTCTCGTATTACACTGTAACACTTCCACCCACAGCCCTCGCTCGGCAGACACACCAATCACAACACAAACTCTACACACTCAACCACCACATACACACAACACGAAAATACAAAACAAACTTTTCTCTTTCTAAATATACATACCACTTAGATGTGTATATATACATACACAAAGAACAAACCACAAACACAGCACATAAGTGCTGGCCGAAGAAATGATTCATTCATCTGAAACCACAAGCACATTAACAGGTCTCCAAGCTCGGCTCGAACTAGGCCTGTGTAATGGTAGATTTTGAACAGGCACGACTTTCTGGACTCCTGTCAAACATATTAACTACATACACACATTTACACACCATACACATACACGCACAACCAAGAAAATATATATTACTGTATGAATAAATTAAACGTGAGGTAAATTTCTACATTTCACAACTGAAGTTACAGCACCGGGGTGTCTGGTTTAAATCAGTAAGTATTTCTGGGACTGTTTGTCCAGCATTAAACAGGGGAAAGAAAAGTGCTGGACTGTCAGCAGCTCTGTGGGATATTATTTACATTGGGGGCTGACACAACACACGACTGAACGTGTGTGGATGGGACATCCAATCAACATCAAAACTATTGAATATTTTTGTAACTGAGACACTGCTATTGTTTAGAAGTGTAGCATTATTATAATTTAAAAAATCCTTTATTTTACATTTTAAACAGCTTATAGAAAAACTAGCTGATGGCAAGGGAGAAATAAAACTGGGATCTTTACGATGTGTTTCTGCACTGAACAAGTTGTTAAAATCTGATCTTTTTAGCCTTGAGAGATCAATCAAAAATCGGGTTATGAAATAGGCTCTGTCCTGTTTTGTTATCTGTTTATTTTTAGCATGCTACCTGAACCTCTGACAAATTGTGTGCAATCGCAAATCTCCATAAATCACCATTATAGACAAGTATATAATCACCAGAGCATATATCTTCTCCAGTCTGACCCGTTTGCTAATGAGAAAAGGCCCTGGACTATCTTGGCTGATTAATTAATTCAAAATGTGGGCTGTTATTCAAATATGAGTCTGGTGCTGTTTGAATAACAGTTGACAGCAAATGTCTAAAGAAATAATTTCAAGTTTGTGTGACCCTCCACTGGATTACTGATGATGGCTTATAAAAATCCTATACATTGACTCGTTCGTACAATCTTACTCTCTCTCTCTCTCTCTCTCTCTCTCTCTCAGCCTGTCCTCTGATCCTCTAAGCTATCACGTTGTGTTTTCATTACTTTATTTCAAGTTCAGGTTGAGCTCAAGGGGCCACTGCTTCTATTCCACCATGGCCCCTGTGTGTGAGTTGTGTGCCCTGCAGTCTGGGCTGATCAGTGGTGCTTAGCTGGATGGTAAAACAGAGGTGGAGTATCCACACTACTGAGGTAACACAGTTTAAATTTAAGGAGAACACTGTGGGATTAAACAAATATCACAGTCTGACAAAAGGGGCCAGTAAGACAGTAACCTCAACTGCTATAGTCTTAATTGTAACAAAAATATTAAACTGAAAATATAGAGAAAATTTTCAGTTTGGACTAGGATACACTGAAAATCTGAAATGCAAAATCAAATTTAAATCTGGACACAAACAGCAACAATAAATTTAAATATTTAAAAAGTAAGACAAAAGAAATCTAAACATATTTGTGACTGTTGAATGTCTTTGTACAAAAGATCAAATTTTCTTGCCTCTATTGAATCACACAAGTTGTTTTTTGGAACATTTTCACACTAGGATAATATGAATCATCAGGTTTTTCACAAACTTGTGAAGTTCATAGCAGTTTTAGTGCAAAATATTATTAAAGAAAAGAAAAATACCAGTACTAGTTTTACAAGAAATACATTTTTAATTCAACTTTTTACTCAAATTGTAATGCTAATATAATTAAAAAAAAAAAACATTATTTTTTTAAGAAACATGCAAAATAAAAGTGGTCTTAGACTTTTGGACCCCACTGTATGTTTAAAACACACTTTAAAATGCATAATATAATGTGTGTGTGTCCTCTATTTTATCTCTCCTCATCAGGCAGGAAAAATAATCAGGGCTCTGGAGACAGGAGAGTCTGAGTCATTAAATAAATTAACTCTGCTACACTAGCATCTCTCTGCAGCAGCGCGGCTATGACCGTGCTCTGAATACACACACACACACACACACACATGCAGGCAAAGAAATATGATTCTCACACCAACATCACAACCAAAAACACAGCTACTTAAATACTGTGTGCAAAAATGCAAGATGGGCATTAGAATTAGCCAAAACGATATCAAAACAATGTCCTTATTCACGCTCACCTACACCCTGTGTCACATTAAAAGAGTGTCTTATTTGAACAGGAAGTTGAGAAACGCCCTCCATCCTTAGTGTGTAATCTTCATTTGCATGGGTTAGAATGCCCTACTCTACATGATTATATTAAAGCCCAGGGCAAATTAATAAGCCTGTGAGGAGCTATGTGATTTTAAAAATACTGTGAAAGAGAATCTCATTCCAACCATTTGCCCACACACACACAACATGAATATATTCAATAAATATTATTTAAACAAAGTATAATAAGGACATATGTTAGTAATCAATTTAATAGCATTTTAATTTAAACTACTTTATTACAACATACAGTCAATATTTGACATGTAAAATTCGCTGTGAAATCAATAGGCCCTCTGTACTGCGTGTCTGTCTGTTAACAATAGTACGTCTTTTCTCGTACAAAGCTCATTGCTACACTTCTAAAAACTCTCAACTCTCGATCCTTGCAAGGCAGTGAAGGGAGTAAAAAATCTCAAACTGTGCCACATAAAACAAATCGCTATCAATCATTCTGACAGAGTTGCTGCTTATTTGAGAGGCAGAAGTGAGCAAAAAATCTAGCTGTCAGCAGAGTGGCCGGTGTCTAAACCCACACTTTACATTTCTGCAGCTACACGCTCACACAGAAGGTGCCAAAACTCAGCGTACGATAGTGGGCATGGCTCACGATCAAACCGGGCCCTGTGATTTTTGTGCCGAGATGAAATGTAAGGTAGAATGGTTGGATCAAGCTATGAACCAAGAGGCGTGTCGCTCTTTATTAAAAATGCAGCAGGTCACAACAGATAATGATATTGCGACCACAGCTTTGCGTCAAATTGTGGTCGCATGTTCCCACTTTGATGCAAAAACTGTGCATCACAGATTCTGAGACCAACAAGAAGATTTAGTCAGAGTTTCAAGGAGGGGAGCATTTGATATTTGAGATCTAAATCAAAGAGCCGACATTTTAAGGTACTGTACGAATGGAAGAACAGGTTTAGTAGTTGGGTATTAAAGTTTGTTTCACATGTTTGATCATGGAACAATCAATTTCAAACACAAAATGCGTAATGCACTGACTTTTAAGGCTTAATGCATTTTGTGAGAAACTCGGTTGATTTTCTGAAATGGTCACATCAGCACAGGGCAGACCGGTCTGCGTCAGAGCCCGCTGTGTTGTGTGGAACAGCGCGTGTATTGATAGGAATGCAAGTATCAGGTCGTGGACATGCGGTTTCCTCAGCGCCTCGCTCTAAATAAGATTACTGCACCAGCCAGGAGAGGAGCAGAGTGCCAAGAACCCTGATTAAATGAATTAACAAGTAACTRAGGCGATGTCTCTGGCAGACAGAGAGAGAGAGAACCGGTGCGAGGGAACAAAAATTGTGTGACAGTAATTAACCTCACTATCTTAACCGATATGAAGGCACGAATACATGGTGTTCAGAAAGTCTGATCCAATCAAATCCTCTGTTGTTTCAGTATGAATGGTTTTAAACATTTTCATTCAAATGCTGTTTCATATAACTAGTGGTTGGAACATTTCATAGTTATTGTAAGATTATCTGCATAGGCCAATAACCGTAACTTTGCTTTGCCAATTAGCAGAAGAGTTAAATAAACTCAACAGCCAATAAATGTATAGTTTAATTACAGTTTATATGTATATCTCAAACACTGGGTTATAATTAAACTGCATTAACATATATAAAAGATTTGCTTTGAAGTAGCCTGGTTGTATTTTCTTTTCCTATATTTTAGATAAAGGCATCTCACGCAACTCTCTGTGTCTGCACCTGCCATGTGACAAATGAATCTGCAACAAAATGAGGCAGAGCACACAACAGCATCACCAACTTCCACCACTGGCCCATACACACAGGCCTATAGCATTTTTTCTCGCTTTATATGTATATCCATCTGCTTTCTAGTCATTGGACTCTGCATCAGGAAAAATCCATACAGTATACTGCAGGTCAAGCACCACTGTCAACACCTCACAGAAACACTATCACATCTGAGCTGGCAGAGGTATCCATCCAGAAGAGAGGTGAGAAAGAAAATATATAGAGAGTGAGAGAGAAAGCCAGATAGCAGAATTGAGAAAAAAATAGTACTAATGTACTCGTGAGTGACCTCCACATTCTACGAGAAAATAAAAGCCTGAATCTTTTCTGCTTTTCAATCCCCAACAAAGACCAGCAGAAGGAAAGGAGCATGTTTCACTCTCTGCCATTAATCACCACTTTCCCAGGAGCTGAGTACATATTCATTTCTGTCATCCCAAACATCAGTAAGTATTGTTGTGCTGCTGCCCGCTCCTCATTCAAATAACAGGCACAGGCCAAGAGAGGAGAGGAATTAAACAAGGAGAGAAGAGATAGAAAGGTAGAAAGAGGAGTAGAGGAAAGAAGAGAGCAGAAGAAGAGGAATTACACAAAATGACAGACCAGAGGAGAAAAGAGGAGGAGAAAAGAGGAGGAGGAGGGGAAACGAGAAGGAGGAGAAGAGAAGAGTACAGGGAGACGAGAGGGAGGTGAGGTGAAGAGTACAGAAGGAGGAGAGGAGGAGAGAATGTGAATTTGCTTTTATTGGAGCTCATCGAGAGAAAAGGAAATAGAGAAAGAAGGAAAAAGAGAGAGAAAGGTAGAGAAAGAGAGAGAGACTATCCCAGGGGCTCTGACACCAATTAAGCCATTTCACCACGAGCCCAGAACAGGATCTGCCCCCTCTCACTGAAACATGAGACAGCACCTAGCTCCGACTGGCCCTACGCCATCTTTCCGTTGCTTCAGCTTACAAAAATGAACTTCAAGGGCTTAGGGTGAGGAGACAGAGAGTGTGAGAAAGAGAGAGAGATGCTACATTTGGTTGAGGCTTATTTGAATTGCTTAAATGATCAGATATATAAAGATTATCCTTCATCACAGTTCACAGCCAACTTGTTCAGTCAAGAATAAATAAATAACTCTCTATTAGATATATTACATGGTCAACCAAGACTTAAAAACAATCACAAAAACATGAAAATTAGCATTTACTTCCCAGTTAAAGGTTTAAAACCTCCTGTCAACCATGTGAGGGTCATTTATTCGGTGGAGTGTATGTTTAACGGTGAAAAGGGGCACATTAAACGTGAACATTAACTGAAAACACAGCGGTCAAAGTGAGCGATGACATTAGGCCGGATTCTTGATGTTAAATAAATAAGTGCAAATCAATCAATACATAACCCCTCCAGCACTTAAATTCAAAGAATGCTTAGTAGTCGATTTTTAGAAACCACTCCGCTGCCCGTCGGCTTTCGGACATTTGCGTCTGTTCATAGTTTTTTTTAGTCGCCAATCAGCAGCAGGAGAAATGAGGCTGGCAGATTATCACCAGGTTTGTTATGAATTAAATATTAGAAATATTAACACAGCGGCCAATAAGAATTATTTGCCTAGTTAAAGCAGCAGCTGATTAAAATTTCATTGCATTGCAGTCTTTTTCCCATTTCTGCTTTCAATGTATCATTGAAATGTATGAAACGCTGATGGAACAATGTAACGTGAACTTCATTTGAGGAATGCAGATAGTCAGAGGGGAGGCCTTGTCTGTGTGTTTTCTGCACACCAAGGCAAACTGGCTTGTCTAACAATTGCATTGGGCAATATTATGTGCACATTTATTAGATATTGTAATCCACTCGTGTAAATAGCTATAAAAACATTTCTAATAATCTGCAGTTCTAAGGGGACAACTTTTATTTTAGTAATGTTGTGTGGCTATAGGATTATACACAAAATTTAAACATAATATATACTGTATATACAGTAATATATACGGTACAAAACTGTAAAAAATGCAAAATGATAGAAAAGTAAAAATAAAGGATTAGTTGCATAATATCACTGATAAAACTTTAGCAGAGATATTACTACAAAAAATAAATCTATATAATAAAAGGGGCCCCTTGCAGATGAGTGTAGATGTGGCTCTTTACATTCATGTATATGTGAAACTGCAAATCGACACTTAGAGGCTTCCACACTATGCAGTAGTTGTGCTTGAAAAAGCATGTGTGCATTGACAAACACAGCTACACATGCATGTACAGTACATGAGGAAGTAAATGGTCTTGTATCCTCTGCCCCTTGAGGAAATCTCTGCACTGAAACAGAGAAGGCTAATGAAATGGAGATCTATAAATAGCAATGTCATTACAATGCGAGGACCACTCTCCTGCCCACCCCTCCCACCTGACCCTCTTTGTGCTAATAAGCATTCTGACAGTGATGCAGGTTCTGGTGGATAGCAGTAACACGCCGGGTCCAGCAACCAGAGTTGTAGTCATGACCCAAGAAAACCTATGAGAGTACCGGCCATTTTTTGACTGTAAGAGAAACCAAAACGAAGGTTTCGGGATATGTGAGTAATGTACTTGGATTGTGTAATCGCCTGCAAAATTAATAATCATGTGAGAGCTATTTTCAGATCTGTAATTAGAATAGAATAATTAGATAATCTTAAAAAATTGTACAGTTGAGTTTATGACTCTCGAAACCTAGCCTTGCTTTGTGTCACCTTGTTTAATCTAAACCATTTGTCACAACATATGGAATAATGAATCAATAGATACAAAGCCATTTCCTGCGATATCAAAAACATAAATATAAAACAAACGCATAACAGTCCATGTACCTCATGTCAATAACAAATGCGATCCATGTTAGACAGGGCCATATGAATTGAATTACACTAATAACATATCGAGAACGTTTGGCCAATGTTAGCATAGCTCATCACATCACGCTTTGCCCCATATGTGACACAGACACTGCTGTGGGTGGATGGTTGTTTCATGGCTTTTACAGCCTGGTGACAAAATTATTGATGACAACGCATCACAGATTGCACTTATTTCATATACAGATGACAGGGCGAGGAAAGATGTAAAATATTAAAACAGCAGTGCCGGGTGGGAACATTTACTTTTTTAAATGAAAATTTAATGTTTCAATACAGAGCACAATTTAGTTAAACAGCAAAGGATAGCTGACAATCCAAAGGTGATGCAATATTCATCAGAGGTTTGCTTCAGTCACCATGTCTGAGGAACATTAGTGTGTGTGTGTTTAGAGATGTGTGTGACACTGGTCAGAGGCCTTATATGAAATTAAAGAGGCCAAACAAATTTCAGTAAGCATAACAACTTCCTAAAATTAGCATTTAGCAGATTGATTTTATTTCTTAAACAATAATGAAACAACAAAGTAAAAGCTAAGAAGTCCTGCTGTGATTGGCCAGGCCGAGTCTGATCTTTATCAACCATTACATATCAACTTCCTCACAGACAGACTACGGCAGTAATCTGAGATAATTAAATGAAACATGAGCTCATCTTAGATGGATAAGAGTGGAGAAGAGGTCGGTCATGTGTGTGTGTAAGTGTTGGGGAATCAAGAGGCAATTTATGAAGAAGACAAGCAAATAAAAGACAATGTGGCTAATAACCATACAGATGCTGGGGAGGCGGACATTTCCTCTCATACAAAAAGACCACATACAGGCAGCACTGCAGTGGCTTATTAAAACTCTTCCCTATGTCACACTTTCTATCACAACACTTTCCCCTTTATTGAGCCCAGAGGAGGTTCAGGTGAACTAGACAACCCATCACACCTGAAGCTCACTGTAACAACAAAAACTATAAACATTAAAAGATAAAGTTGTCCGAGCGATGGCCTAGCAGTGAACATATGCCCCAAACACACTGAGCCCTGGTGATCACATTGGATATGCAGGTTCAACTCTGGCCAGCATCTGTTCTATTCCCATTTCCTCTTGATTTCCTGTCCCTTTCTACCGTCTCCGCGAATAAAAAAGACAAACATGAGCTGCTCCAAAAGCAGTCTGTCCTGTCCAACAGAAACAGCGCTCTACAAACTCTGTCACTGCTATGTGTCTACTAACATTAACAAATAGGAAATTTCATAATATCTGCAAAAATGTTATAAAAGGTACCTTTTTATGGTAATATTCATTAAAGCTTATTTCCATAACAGAAGAATGTGTGAAGCTATAAAAACAGGTATATTGAATTATATTGAAATGAATGTATTTATTAGCATTTGTGTATATTTGGGCCATATGGTCATTGCCATGTACCACAAGAACAAGATTAGCCACATATATCTAAAATACATCTAAACAAAGGGTAAGAGTGGGAACATTTCGTCTCAAAAGAAAATTTTAATGCATGTAAAAGCTTAGAATTATAGCTTTCGACCTTTCCTTTTTTGCCTCTTTTGAGCCTGACATCCACCTTTAAACTCACTATTTATTTTCCTAATTCCCTCATATGCTCTTTATTTACCATACACACATTCTACCGGCTAAAAGCACAGGGTTCTACAGAATCATGAATGCAGACAGCAGCCAGTCTTCCTCGATCTCAAACACCAGGTCTAGTAACGGAAAGAAACAGAGAAAGGGAGAGAAAGAAAGCGAGATAAAGAGAGAGAGAGGCCATGGCATTCAGGCGTCCAGACGCCCTGCTGAGCAAAAGCCATTCTGCCTTGCTCTATCTTGTCACTGCAGACGCATCGCTGGGGCAGACGAGAACAAAAAACCAG
>JAZGTK010010545.1:0-16315 GCA_036877625.1 Ambastaia sidthimunki | reverse complement strand
CTGCTTTGCTCTTGGCATTAGAGGCCAGTTTTCCCATCATGCATCAGTGCAGAGCACATAATGCACAGAGACAGTCCTGCTCGTGTTCATATCAATGCACACATAAATCACACAAAAAACACTTCTAACACACATGCAAATAAAATGTTGTGACACAGACACACACTGTAATTCATCACATTTCACACACTTTATAAAAAATTGATAACAAGCTACAGGCCTCACAAGCCATGATGTTTCCTCTAGTAACCTTCACAAACACACACAAAACTCATTAATGTTCTTACCATGCAGACACTCAGGACCACCCAGCAGTCTGGGGGTCTGCGGCACGTCCAGCCCCAGCAGTGAAGATGATGATGATGAAGAGGAGAGAGATGAGATGGAGGAAGCAGAGGACGAGCAGGGCGGAGAGGAAGATGGAGGGCACTGGGAGCTCTGGCTGGGAACGGCTGACTGTGTGCTCTGGGAAGGGACCTGAGCGGCCGTACTGCAGGTGTTTCCCGACGGCATGCAGCCCATCCCGTTCTCCGTCAGGAACTCCTCCAGATCCATGTACTGCAGCTGGAACAGGCCGCCGTCGCACGGCAACGAGCGCTCCCATAGCAACGGTCCGAGGAAGGCGGGCTGATTGGTGGAACGCAGGGAGCCGTTGCCCCCGTTGAACGAATCCTCGTCCGAGTCCAAAGGTTTCTCTTTATCTGAGAACAGATGTCACAGCAGCACATTAAAACACTGAATGTATTTACATTACTGGTCCTATAGCTCAACTTACACATTACATAAATTACATTGTGCTAGCAACAGCAAGGTCATGGGTTCAAACACAGAAAATCCTACATCACACAAAACTGCTTCTCAAAAGAGCTCATGTTTTGTACAACTGTATTCATATTTATAGCTCACACAAACACGGTGGCTGTGCATACAGTGTGTCTAATGAATAAACACAGCTCATGTGAGAACGTGACCTTTGAACCGCAGCTCAGAGCATGAAGGCCACACAGCTGAGATACTGAGAAACAGACTGTCAAGCACAGAGCTGCAGTCACAGAGGCTGAGATGAATCACTTCTGCTGTGGGAGAAGCTCAAAGCTCCAGCTGAGCCGTCACATTCAGCTCACCAGCTTTTAAAGATGCGGCTGGGAAATCTGAGAGCTGAAAAAAGCTGTTTTACCCGACCACAGCGTCCTGATAACAGGATAGAGAAAAGCACTGATTTCTGGATATGGATGCCCAGCTAACAATTTTAGTTTAACATTTGTTTTACTTTTGTAACTTTCTGAGAACGTTCCCTGTTAGCTGGTGGATGGTTCAACACATTGACTGAGGAAACAGCACTACAAGATGACTGACAGCAAACTCCAATTAACAAATAAACAGATTAATTTGGAAAATGTAGTACATGATTCTTACAGTATTCATACAGTAACCAAAGTTAATGTGACGGGTCGTCCACACGAGGGCGCCATTAAAACAACAGAAATATTTCAGTGAACGTCCGTATTAACGCAGAAACACTCGCGCATTTTATGATGGCATCCCTTTAATGGTTGCCATGGTAACTTTAAAAATCCCTTTAAGACATTTCTAGTGGCCCCGTAAATTTAATATTAAACAATTTCTACTTTTCCTGGTTACACAGATCAGAGATGCAGAGATGATGCAGAACTTACAGTCAG
Organism: Ambastaia sidthimunki; assembly: GCA_036877625.1. Taxonomy (NCBI): domain Eukaryota; kingdom Metazoa; phylum Chordata; class Actinopteri; order Cypriniformes; family Botiidae; genus Ambastaia; species Ambastaia sidthimunki. The sequence continues at coordinate 14,633 of JAZGTK010010545.1, read as the reverse complement.
CAAAACTTATCTTAGTGTTTCCTGTCAGATCATGTTATTAAATCTGTTTAGTTCATGTGAAAGCAATAACGAGAGAGAGAGAGAGAGAGAGAGAGACCTTTCATCTCGCAGCAGTCTTTGGCTCTCTGGTCTGCTTTAATGGGCAGCTGGAGAAGGGTTTTCAGACTGGCCATGGGGTTGTTCGGGTGGCTGGTGCTGATGGTTCCTGCAGGATTAGAAGATCCGAGCTGTGGGCTGATCCTTGCTGGAAGATCAGGTGGCAGCAGCTGAGAAATTGGTCTGGACATCCCTCAGTGTAACACTCAGTCCAGCCGAACCAGTGAAGTTCTGCGATCACAGCTGAGCAGCTCCAGCGAGCTTTCAATCACACGAATGTCCTAAAACAGAGTCTGACAGCTGAAGGAAGAGCTCAGATCAGATCAGGATGAATATGGAGCTTCACGAGCATTTAAAAGCGCTTCTTTTAATCCATAAACTGAAGTGACGCTGGAGTTTATCTTCACTCGCTTCCTTTCAATGATTTCAATGATTTCTGCTTCTCTTTTGTGGGATCAGCGACCACTTGTGCTCTGAAATATTCCCAGAAAACCAGAATAAGACGGACGTGAATGGAGGCAGAAATGAAAATGAGCAAACTATAAAAACAGCATCAGAGCTGAAAAACTCCGTATCGAGTGTCGATGACTTGCTCTGATTTTAAACAAATACATGCAAATGAAACGAGGCTCTTCCTTCAACATGTAATAAACAGCTGAACGCCATCACGGGTGAGACTGACGGCTGTTATTCTTCTCTGTCCTCTCTGTTGTTCTCTCTCTCTTTATTTTTGTAGTTAACCTCCACAACCTCTCTCTCTCTCTCTCTCTCCGGTCGGGAACGCGCTCGTAGCAAGAGTCAGCTGGAACGTACACGGGCAGCGCTCGTGACGTCACCTCTCACGGGGCGGGTCTGTTCATTATTCATGAGACACACCTCCTCGGTCACCGCCCACAGCATGACAAACGAGCCTCGCTGACCAATAGCATGCGCTCCCTCGTGAATATTAAAGTAAGTCCAGCCCTCTTTTCGTCAACCTCTTCTCTTTCCAACGAGCAAACTACAATATGGGAACAAAAAACAACCTTTTTAGAGTCAAAAAGACAAAAACAAGAGCTTGGATATTATATTTACACATTAAGGAAGTTGATTTGCATACATAAGCAATTAAATAAATTGATCAAGATCAATGTGGGCGCGAGTGTAAATAAATATGACAAAAATGAAGAAATGTGATTGAAAGATACAACTGAGCGTTGCATATAATTATTAAATCGACACCTAACATGACAACTAAGCTTTAAAAACGAATACTGATCACATTCATTCATTCTGCTGTCAGAACGAGACAGAAATGTGAGTATTTTGCTTTGGCCGACTGTATGTTCGCAGCATCAGAAAGCACATGTCTCAGGCACGCGCGCTCGCTGCCTACCGGCGCCTCTCCGTCACCTGATTGGCTTAAAGTAGGTCAGTGTCTGCCCTCCGCGCGATCCCATTGGACAAAACTGGGTCAGTGGCTCCTCCCACTGTTCCCCCATGCTAGTGCCGCGTGAGAGGAGAGCGTGGTGAGATCTTTCAGATGTTTGTGGATCAGTGGAGCTGCTGTCTGCTGACAAACGACAACAAATAATAAAGCATTATCAACACTGCAGATTATCTACACGACTGATAAATCTTTATTATGCATATTTTCATTGTAAATTGTCTGATGGGCTGAAGGTTACACGTTTAAAATCATGTTAAAATATCTGATCTTCAACAAATGGTATGCTAGCAGGGCAAAGAGCAATGCACTTTATCCTTAAACAGCTTAATTACACCAACATTCTCATTTAATTTTTAAAAATATCCTGTATATCCAATAACATAAATCACATTAATGTGGGGCAGTTGTGGTCTACTGGTTAAGGAGTCAGGCTTGTAATCAGTAGGTTGCTGGTTTGATTCCAGCGCCTGCAGGTAGTAATTGAAGTGCCCTTGAGCAAGACACCAAACCCCCGATTGCTCCCCGGGCGCTGCAGGGATGCTGCCCACTGCTCCAGTGTGTGTGTTAAATGTGTGTGGGTTAAATGCAGAGGTCACATTTCGGTTATGGGTAACCATAACTGACAAATACATGTCACTTCACATGCAAAGCTTTCCTCCACATTTTGTTCCATTTAAAGCAGCTCTTAATTGGCAGCTGAATAAGACATTTATTGATGGTACCTGAAGGATTAGAAGGTCTGAACTGTGATCAGGTCCTGGGCTGGAAGATCAGGTGGCTTTAGCTCAGAAACTGGCCTGCACATCTTCTGCTGTAAAACCTAAAACAGAAAATCCCTTTTAATACTCAACATAAAACATGATTATTTTCATAAGCATTCAATTCATCAAGTTACAAAAGTAAATCTATTGTCAAAAGTAGAAAATAAGCACACTGTAGAATCACTATTATTATGTATATGATTGTTTTCACCATACTTGCAGGGCAAAACAAATTCACTATTTTCATAGCTCACTGCCACAGAGAAGACATTACTGCCACCTGGAGGACACAGAGTGCGAGATGTTAATTTCATTGAATCCTGGTCCGAGTTAAAACTTTAGCTTGATTACATTTAGAAACTACACTCAGAAAAGCTGCTACGCGATGGCATTAAAGAACCATTTTTTGCTGTATGGTTCCTTAAAGAAACGTTTCACAAAAGGTTCCTTATATCATAAAAGGCAAGAAAGAAGTACTTCTTTTTGAACATTTGACTGAAAGGTTCTTTGGGCAACCAAAATTAGTTCTTTTTATGGTATCATTGAGAAAAACATTTTAGGAACCTCATTTTAAGAGTGTAAGTGAGCAGATGGTTGCATTCCTCTAACACAACAAACCAATCCAATCTCAAGAGCATTCTTACCTCCATCTCTGCTGGAGCACGTGGTACTGCAGGACATGTGCCAACACACGTGAACGGTAAACAGACCCGTCCAGCAGAACAGGTGCTTTACACCTGTCCCCTCATCTCATGTTTTTAAATCTTTTCACCTATACGCCATAAATAACAAATTAACCCAATGAAGAGATGCTCACCATCATGAAGACTCCGAGCTCTGCTTCCTATTAACATTTACAAGAACATACAGTGATTCAAAGCACTCCAACAGAAGTTCAAGACATTTTTTGACATCTTTTTATTGGTTTTCTGAGGAACTCAACATCTCTGCTGGCTCAGAAAAAGAAGAACAGTTGTTTAGTATTTATATGGTATTTTAGTTTACGGAGGGGAAAACAGGGACAGTAGAGCTAAGTAAAGTTTTGGGAATGTATACAATAGTGTTGGGAAACTGGGCTAAACTGTGGATTGGGTTAAAGGGGCAGGAGATAAAGATCACACCAATACATATATTCCCCACATCTTACAATGAAAGACCCTGCCACATACCCGCCCACCCCTAAAATAGTAAAAATGATTAAAAAAGAACTTATACTTTGAATAATAAAAACAAGAAAGAAACTGTTACATAATAAAATATAATACGCATTGTACAGTACAGACTGGCTGTTTCTCCATCTAGCCAATCTTGCTATCAAAGACATTAACACTTGCCATAGAAACACCTGCAAAGGTTCATTACACATTTCCTAAAAAACAGGTGACAATAAACACAGTAACAGGGCCTCAGCAACACCATCCTGTCCCCTCTGCATCAGCTCTGCAGAATATTTTGCACATTTTGACAGTTTTACTGCAGTCAGTCCTGATGGATTATCTCTGAGACACAGTTTAACTAAACATTAAGTGTCATGATAAAAGCTGTTCTAAGGGAATAAACACACAATGAACTTTATCTGCTTCCCGACCAGTAACTTTCAGTTTCAGGTCAAACATTTTAACATGATGACAGAAAATGTGAAAAACAAAACAACACCACAAGAAACAAAAGGCTATGCATGAGTAAACAAAGGCTATAGCATTAAAATCTGAATACTGGGAGGAGGGAAACTAGTTAGAATAGATTGTTACTGTTCAGATTAGTTCACTTTGACTGGTATGCATCCATCATTGCAGCACAAATAAAGTTAAGAAAATACATAATCAATGTATCTGTAGAGGATAGAGATGCTACCATTACAACAAAGGTGCTACCAAAAAAAGTCTAGAATATACTTCCCCTTTGGAGAAACCATGTTAGAGATCCATGTCTACAATGGATGGTTCTTTAAATACAGGCTTATGTTCATGTCTTTTTGCTGAGGAACTCCTTGTTCTGACCACACATTTAAGCAGCTGAATGCGTCCTCTTTACCTACTTTCACATTATCCTTGCCTCCAAAACATCTGTTTATATTGATTATTGTGGATGTCAAATTTCTTTAGTGCCTGTAACCAGTCACAACTGTTCTTTCAGGCTGGTTCTCTGCCTTCTGAATGCTAGTCCCCTTTATTGAGATTCTGGGTACTCTACTAATACACCGACAAGCAAATCTGTGGCGTTGCAGGAGGGTGTCATTCCAAAAATGAGAGGAACACTGAGAGCAAGAGAAAGCCCCTTGAGAAAGGTGGTAGGCCCGATGACGAAGAGCCGTTAGTAACCTGCGAGAACGCTTCCCACAGACTATGCAGCGCAGGCGGACATGACGGCCATGTTTTCTTGGTGGATGCCTGGTTACACGATGAACTGCGAGACTTATGCGGCTTGTGAAAGTGGTGAAGGGACAGACAGGGCAAGAGTATGAGCTCAAGGGGACAATGAGAGACCTTAGGCCTCTAAACCCTAACTGCCCCACACGCCACGTGCCTCCACCTACATTGATATCAAGCCCTCCTCCAGTAAATCTGGCCCACTTGAGCTGAGATATCCACTTCTTCCTCTTTTGTTGCTGTTGAAGTCTGCATTTTTTCTTTTTTAGATAGATGTGCCTCCTGGCAACCTCATATGCAGTGAATCCATCACTCAAAGGCAAACCACCAGACAGTTTATATTTTTTCTTCTTTTTTTTTTTCTTCCGCTGGGTGGCATCTTCTTGGGCCTGAGGGCTTTGCTGTACATGTTGAGATTGCATTGAAAAAGGGTTCTGCTGCTGGTGGTGTTGAGAGTGCTGGGGTGGGGAAATGTGGATGTGAGGTGGAGTGGAATGGAGGGTGTTGCCTGGAACCCCTGAATATATTAGCTGCCCCTTACTGCTTATTGGCTGTTGAAGTTGGAGGGAAGCCATGTTGGGGTTTGAGTAGTGCAGATGTTGAGGGTGTGAAGAGACATTTGAACTGTGATGTCCTGACTCAGGAGTGTAGAAAAGAGGGGAATAACCAGCAGGCTGAGGATGCTGTGTGTGGGCAATGGTTGAATGGGGTTGTTGTACTCCATGACCTCCACTTTCAGGTGTTATATGAAGGAGAGCATTGGTTGCAGCCTCACTCTCTGAGACAGATGGGGCAGTTCCAATAGATTCACCTCCTGTTGGTTGTGTTGTTGGTCCAGCACGGGACAATCCATGTTGAGATAATCTATGTCTAGTCAGGCTGTTGGAGTAAGAAAAGGCCTTACCACACACTTCACATGAAAAAAGTTTCTCTCCACCATGTTCATGAATAGCTTGGTGATGGGCAGTTAGGTGGAAGTGATGGCGGAAGGATTTCCAACAAATCTCACATGTGTACAGCTTGGGAGGGGGTTGGTTGCTTGTGCTAGCATTAGATCCTTGAACTTTATCCTGAGAATAAGAATAATAAGCGCCAGGGTTGGTTTGATTACTTTGATCGGTTTGATTACTTTGATCTTGATTAGCAGGTCCTCCTTGATTTGCAGCAGTTTTTGTTTTACTCCGCCTTGGCTTAAAATCTCCTCTTAGATGCAGCTTTTCATGCCTTTTTAAACTCTGGGCATATCCAAAATCTTTTCCACAAAGGGTGCACTTGTAGTTTTTCTCCCCTGTATGAACAGTCTGATGTTTGGTAAGGTGAAAAGGTTCTCTGAAGTCTTTTCCACAGATGTCACAATGAAAAGGCTTTTCCCCTGTATGCACACGTTCATGACGACGTAGGGTTTCACGTCTGCTAAAGCCTCGTCCACAAACAGTGCACAAATAAGGCCTTTCTGAACCATCTCCAGCAGCCCCACTCTGATTGCTTCTCCGCCGCTTCACTCCTTCTCCTGGAGCGCCAGCAGGTCTAGGTTCTCTTTTCTGCCTGGGCTTTCGTGGACGCTTGGGTTTGGCATTAGGATTGGCATTCTGTGAATTAGGTGGCTGCTGCTGCTGCTGCTGAGTGGGGTGAGATAAAGGTATCATTGATCCACTTAAGCATTCTTCATTACCACCATTACCTGCAGATGTTGATGAAGAGGGTCCAATAGATCCAAAGCCAAGCCCTCCTAACAGACCTCCAATGATGTCTCTTCGTTCCTCTCGTCCCCCAGTACTGTTCATCTCAGCAGGCAAGACAGAGGCAGCAGCGGCTGCAGCAATAGCAGACATGGCACTACTGGTGACTTCATCTTCAGAATCATCCAAAAGAGAAGAGAGAGGAAGGTGGGATTGTTGTTGGTGATGGTGCTGCTGATTCTGAGGGTGTGGATGAAGGGTTGGGGCTAAAGGAGCTTTTCTGAGAGCTGGACTTGACATGCTGTTGCTACAGGGGTCTCCAGAGTAAGATGGTGGGTTACCCTGTTGGCGACGATAGTCATCAACCCTGTATGATGTTTGGAAAGGATCTCTTGAATACTCAGGATTATATTTCTCTTCAGGTTTGACCACAGGATTTTGATTACCACTTCTTGCCTGAGAATACAAACTGTCACAAGATATCCCTGCTGTACTATCCTCATTTTTGCAAAACACCAGATCTTTTGCATCACTCATTTGTCCTACTGGAAAATCATTTTCAATCTTGCCCTCTACTGAACCTATTGAGCTACCATCACTGCTTCTAGATCTCCTCCCTGGCTTGCCACAATTACCAGAGGCAGCATGGTTAAGCAAAGAAGTGCTCTCTCTAAAGCAGCGGCCACATGCTGGACAGCGATAGGGCTTCTCTTCATGAATTTTCTCATGTCGAGTGAGTGATTCTCTGCGGTTGAACGAACGCTCACAGACAGAGCAAGCATATGGACGATCTCCAGAGTGGATGATACCATGCTGAAGGAGATGTCCTCTTTTCTTGAACCCCTTTCCACATTCATTGCAACAGTAAGACTTATCTGGACTTGAGCAAGCAGAAGACATTGGGTCTGGATTCTGCTCATGTTGGTGATGAGCATTTTGAGAAATTCCATCCTGTGTTGAATGGGGGAGATCTGACTGATGCTGATGACTTGTGTTTGTGCTGCTATTGGGACCATTACCATCTTCTTCGTGGCAGCGTATGTGTCTGCGAAGGCTAGAAAGATGAGAAAAAGATTTGCCACACTCTCCACAATGATAAACAGGTTCTTGCTCAGGCTGTGTGATATTAGGAGTCATTGACTGCTGGTTTTCAGGTTTGGGGTTCTGAGTGATATTTGATACTAGCACAGAGGCAGAGTTTGAGGATGGGGCAGAGGAAGAAGAGGAGGAGACAGTTGAAGAAGAGGAGGATGGTGCTGTTGAGGAGAGGATGGAGGAGGGGTCACCACCAAGACCCCTCATGCCAACCCCTCCACCTCCTCCAACAAGACCAGAGGACCCATCATGACCATGTGCCCCCGAGCTGCCGTGGCAGTTAGCACTGCTAGTGCTGCTGCTAATGCTACCATCTGCCTTCCTCTGGGGCAGGTAGCCAGCCATGGCTTTCTTTCTCCTGCTGCCACTACCTCCACTTCCTCCAGCCCCAGATCCGCTATCTCCTTTCCCATCATCCTTTGGTACAGAGAGATGGAGTGGGAGTGGCAAAGGGAGGCCAGCTTCTTGTTGCATTAGGGAAGCTAGCTGATTGGAGGAAAGAACAGGAATGCCTTGAAAATCAAAACCACTAAGGGGTGATGGTTGGGGGGCAGGGTGAAGAGGGTGGTGTGGATGGGCGTGGCTGTGAGGGTGAGACAATGCATGCGGTGGAAGTTGCTGCTGCTGCTGTTGAGGCTGGGGAGCTGGATGGCCATGGGTGTGAGAAGGATGAAGGGCTGGAGGAGGTGCAAGACCTGTATTGGAGTCTCCAAGACCAAGATGATTATGGGGGCCCTGCTGAACTAGAAACTGCTCTAAACTTGCATTTGTGGGCACTCCAGAAAAAAGGTATTGGTTGGCAGCAAGCATGCAACTAAACTGCTGGTGTAAACTTCTTGCATCAGACTGGGCTCCAACCAATCCAGCCACTGAGCTGCTACTGCTGGGGGGGTTATTAGAGGTGGTGGTTGAACTTGAAGGCGAAGGTGATGAGGAGGATGGTCCAGGAGATGGCTGAGGAACAGAGAGGCCAGGATGTAGGGGTGGTGGTGGTGGAGCAGATGTTACGACTCCTCCGATGACCCCAGAACCTCCTCCAGAACTTCCTCCAGCAAAATCAAAACGGCCCATTCCAGAGTGAAGCTGTTCCTGGGCTAGAGCTGCCTCAGCAGGGTGAAATGTACGCAGGAACTGTGGATAGCCAGAAGATGAACTGTTGCTTCCACTGCTGCTGCTCATCTTGCTGGATTTGCGTGAACTTTGTGAGGATGAGGACTGAGTTTGTTGTGGAAGAGGTGGAGGTGGCGCACTCATTTTGGCAAACAGGGATGAAGAGTCAGCAAATGCATTACTTCTAGATCCCTGAAGGGAACCAAGACCCAGTCCAGACAGCAGACTACCAGAGGCCTCGCTCTGCTGTTGCTGCTGATGTTGAAGCTGCTGCTGGTGCTGAAGTTGGACCTGCTGTTGGTGCTGCAGCTGTCTTTCCAACCCCAGCCCTTTGAACTGGTGAGCTTGGTGTCCACTGAGCATTTCTAAAATGTCCATAGGGTACTTTCCAAACTGGAACATCTCCCTCTCACTGTTGAGGGGGTTCGAAGGATTTTTTTCCCTATTCCTTTGTTCCTGCCTCAAAGTGAACAATGCCACCTAATAGACATCCAATTTAATAATCAAGGTGAAACTTTAAAGTAATCTGCTAGCAGCTCAGAAATGCTTGTACAGAAGGAATTTATCTGATGTTGTTACTTTCCATCCCAGAAAAACAGAGTTTTGGCTATAACAGTGGTAAATCTACATGTGGTAAATCTCTGGAAGTCTTGGATTAAATAATTAACTTTAAATAATTAACAAAAAAAGCAACGGATGATTCACAATATCATGCAATAAACAGAGGTCTGCGTTAGTTTTTCAAAATAAGTACATCTACAGTTAAAACAGTAAAAACATGAAATACGCTGCATAAAATGTTTACCACTAAAAAGCAAATCATTTAGTGTTAAAAGCCATTTAAAACTGAATAATGGAATGTCTTTCATTCATTTAAAAAACTCTGATTAAAATGGTCACAGTATGTGATTTCCTTGTCTTCATCTAATGAGAAAATTCTGATGAGCAATTTGAACTGGAGTGAAAAGGTGAAAGGTCAGATTGTCCACAGGGTGTATCCACCTCAGCTGGAAGACCACAAACACAACAGTGTTACAACCAAGTAGTCCTTCCTCCTTCTGTCTGTCAACACCACCTTCTCAGTCCTGACTGCATAAAAAAAGAAGTGAAAAATACAATTATCTTTTGAATCAAAGCATGAACATGTCAAAACAATAACAAAAGACTGTACAATCAATGACTGCTAAACGTAAATACTTAAACTAACTGTGTGCTTGCTAGTTAAGAGCTGCTTGGTCAGAAGCATTTCTACTGTTGTTTTGCATTTCCCCAACTGTTTGGAGTTACAGATGAAAACGCTGATGTATAGAAGAGTAAAAAAGACAAAGAAATCCTTAACTAGCATAACTAGCGTAACCCTCAACACAAGTAACACTTTTCTCATGCAAAATAATGTAAAGAACAGAAATATATCACAACATAAATGTTAACAACAGCTTGAAGAAAGAAGCTGACACACACAAACACATGAATTGAAAGAGGAAGGAGAAATAAAACTGTTGACATTAAATACTGCAATGTAAAAATAAACACACAGCAAAAGAACTACTAGCAGTTATTATACTAATGATAGTAATGCAAAAACAGCAAAATGACATCACATGCTGAAATGCACCACTGACAGAAACTAGCAAACAATTAATAAAACATTTGTGTTAGAAATTAGGAGAAGGAAAGCTGACATCACACAGTTTAAATAATGCTGACATAGATAAACAAACAATACATACAAATTATAATATACATAGAAGTAATAACAATAATGCTGGTGATTATTGTTATTATAATAAAAAGAAGCAAATCTAACACTGAAGCAATACCAAACCATCAATCACTGACTTTTAAATATTTTAACTGTTTTATTTAAATTAGTATCAGCTTGTGCCTTTCCTTGCCAAATAAACAAGCTTTATGACACACATGCACAAACAACTATTCAAAGCAACTTTGATATTCAAACTAACACACAAATATGCAAAGCAACACACAAATAAATATATATTCATACATACACACGTGCAAATAAATATACATACATATACATATGCATGCACATATACATATATACATATGCACACAGATACATATAACATTTATATTTTATATATATATATGTTATATTTTTATAACATGTATGAAACGCATAACATATATAATTAACTAAAGAACCAAGCAATAAAATATAAAATATTAATGCATTAACTGTCATTAACTCATTGTGTTACAATAGCATGTTAAATAAATAAAGCAGGGCAAGTCAATAGCAGCAAACTCAGGCAAAACAAACCAGTAAGCAACATGACATTAAGCATGTATAACACACACCACGATTAGAAGCAGCAAATCTCCCATCAAACTGTGTGAAATAATTCTGACATAAATAAACAACAAAACACTATACAGAAATAATAATAACAGCACAGAGGAGCAATGTTGACTTAAACACGTAAAGCAAAACTGGCAAATTATCCAAACTATAAATACTTCACCTCTAGTTCTAAAATTAGTCTGAGGTTATTAACTCTAACTGCACATAACTGTACATGAGATGCCCTGTACATCATTTCATGCATAACATCATTTCATGCATAAACCAAATGAATAAAAACAAACTAAGAGAAATATCTGCACTTTATACATGCATGACCTGTCAACTCATTATTTCATACTTGCGCCTTAAGTAAATTAATAAATAAATCAAGCAAGCAAATCAATAATAGCAAATACAGGTAAAATTAAGCACTACGCAACTCAACATTACAAACACGTTTAACATACAAAACAACATGAATTAGGAACCAAGCAAAGTAATATATTGTCTTCAAGTAAAATGTCAATGACAGTTAATGCACTAAATAAACAAACAAGCAAACCACTGATCTACAGCAGTTAAAACACTGAAAACACTCAGAGAATCAGAACATCTCAAGCCGTTATACTGTCACTTATCTGCAGTTACTCAGAAAGAAAACAAACACATCTAAACAAAAAGCTTGTAATAATCCTGACATGCACAACATTCAGCTAATAAACTCACAACATAACCGAGCAAAGACAAACGTCAACTTCACAACCCAGCCAAGATCTGTACACAGGTACTGTTAAGAATCGTAAATAAACTTACCGAGATCTCTGATGTGAAGGAGGCGCTTGTTGTGTCGGGATGAGGAGAGAGTTTCATCACATCCTCTACAGCACAGCAAAAAGTTTGAGAAAAACAACATTAGACTCGTCACACTTACGCACAACTAACCTAATCTAGTGTACATGCATGCGCGTTACTTTCAGTGCGGTGACCAACTAAATGTCAAAAACAGAAATGTGTTCAGTGCTCGTCACTGTTAGCCTGTGTGCTAAGCTCAATAAAGACACCGCGCGCTCCCGCAGCGCTGCAAAATCATTTCAAATGTCCGGCTGTCGCACCTGCGCGTGAACGGAGAAAGTCCCGTGCCGGAAAAAAGCCACAAAATAACCGATGCGGGGAAAAGGCGCCGAAAGCGTAGACGCGCACAAAGGCGGTTTCCGATTTCAGGTTAGCGGGTCATTTTTCCTCATCCCGTAGAAAACACTCCGCGGCCTTCCCATCGCTTCAGCCGTTACACAAACCCCCGATTTCCGCCGAGCTCGCGCACGCTCAGCCGCTCACCGTGTCGTTATCGTCGCGGGAGTCTGTCCAAAACTTTCGTTCCGGTCCGTTTGCGCTTGTTTTTTCAGCGGATCACGATCGGACGAATATTTTCCGCCCCGTGTCAGTTTTAGTGCCCCCGTCCTCCCTCGGGTACTTCTGTTCGCCTCACAGTGGTCGTTTCCGGCCAGTCGTGCAACTTCCGGGCGGTGTTACACGCTAACGCGTCCGACATTATTGCGCTGCGTCAATAAAAACGGGCAGAGAAACGCTTTCGATTTCATTTACCACTTTATTCCAGTTTACATAAGAGTTTATCCAGGCGGGATGACGGGATAACGGTACATGTAACTGAATAAAAACGTTTTCACAACGTTGGACTTCACATAAATAGACAGACTGTGATATTTGTGAATAAAGCGCTTATATGCGCTCACAGAATTGGCGCAAATAACACAAGCGGGCTGGTGCGTGTTGCACAGCTGTATGACGTAATGACGCATCGTGAAAGCGCGCACGCAGCAAAAATAACCACGTTTGACGTACTTGATGATTGTTAGTAAATAAATCATTTTCAACAGCTGGTCGGTCAGAACAATTATTAATAAACGACTGTGAGAACATACACATCAGTGCATATATTAGACAGTGTGCAGAGCATTGCGCTGGTCTGAAGCCATTTTACCAACATGCCCACCCCACCCGAACACAAGGTCCTCGCCCACCCGGCCCCTCAAAATGGCGAGAGCCAGTGATGCCTCGTCTGTGTCCCACAGGAACCGTCGCAAGCTATAAAATGTCACATTAATGACAATTACAAACACGAGAAGAGATTAACGTGATGTTAACCCTTTAATACAACAAACAGAATAACAAACGCATTGCAGAAGATTTGAGAAATAACATTATTTAATGTTATTTAAATGTTTAAAACAAACAATGAATAAATGAAACGATAATTGTAGACCTGAGGTGTGTAATGCAAATAAAGATAATTGGTCTCTCTCTCTCTCTCTCTTCTCAATTAACATAAAAGTGTGTGTGTAAAATAAAAGTTGTGTATCAGTATTCATTTAAACAAATCTCTCTCTCTTAGTGGCAAGAATTTTATTGAAAAATAATAAGTAAAGCTATCTGCTGTAAGTAGTTTATTTTGCCCAGAAAATAAACATGTACAACAAGGTTTGTGTACTTCATGGCAAGAAACATGTCATCACAAATTACTGCAAATATTAAAGACTCTGGTGTTTCCCCCCATTTCTGTTCCCCATAACTTTGGTGAATGCAGCAATGAAAAATTAAAACGTTTTATTTGTCTTTTGCATTTAAAAAGACACTAACTTTAAAAAATAAAATCATATTTGGGGTTTATTATCCCTCTGGCTTTCTGAAATGCTCATTCTCTGACCTAAAATAAATCCAAGGTCAGATAAAGAGTTAAAGCATTTCAAAACAGTGAAATATACACATACAGATGCACAAACTGAACACCTACACACCTTGACATCAGAAGTCAGCAATATGACATCATCAACACTGGCTTTGACATCATCATGCATTTTGTCTTTTCAGTATGATTGCATCTGCTTTTTCGTCGACAAAGGTTATAATCCACGAGAATGTCAAATAAAACAGAAACCAAAATTAAAAGCAATTTCTAAAATCACAGTAAAGATGAAAATAAAAAAGTAACAATAATAATAATAATCAAGAATATGAATATTATTGATGACTGTATATACTGTATATATGCACATAAGCTGGTATGTGTACATATTTAAACATTCTGTTTTTTTCTTCTTTTTCAGGAGATTTAACTTCAGTTAAAGTAAATAAAACATTATTTAAACATTGCAGAGGAACCTGATGTACTAAAGAACTGGCCCAGGAATCTTCAGCCAGGTCATTCTCAGACATTCCAGTATGAGGCTGTCCATTTGATGTGTAGACAGCAGAAAAACACACAAAAATCCCCAACAAAAAAGACATTTTCATATAATATAATATAGTCAAACAAGACACCTTTTCTAAATCCTAACTCATCAGTTAGATAATAATGCATCATAGTGTTATATTGAAGTAGCTTGTCAGATTTTCTGTTTTATACACACATTGGCACGTAGTCTTTATGTTCAGCACAGCCAAATCCCCGTGTGCACGCGGTAAAAAAGATAAAAAGCCATCAGAACAAGGAAGCACAAACACATGTGAATTAGTTTCAGAATAGCCCTTGAATTAAATTGTCCATGATGTAACCAAACCCCTTTTTCCTCCAATACAGGCTTATACAGTGAACAGCTTGTTGCAAACTGAAGTTGAAGACTGTTGTCTTATTTTCTGCAGATAATTAAACCTCTGCTGTTAAACATATATAAATAACAGAACAACCTTTACAACTCCAGAATGTTTGATGCTGTCCTTTGATTGGTCAAACATGCAAGAGGCGGGACTTCTATCACATTTGAACTA
>JAZGTK010010544.1:0-16316 GCA_036877625.1 Ambastaia sidthimunki | reverse complement strand
GATTCCCAGAATCCCCAGCTGTGGTTCGAGGCCTTGTGCTGGCCAGTTTCCTCCTCTTCTTTCTCTCCAGGGTCATCGCAGGCCCTTGCTCCCCTTCATCCCCTTGGAACCCCACTTTTGTGTCACCTCTTTTCTCTCTCTCCTCCTTGAGAACCGATGTCTTGACTACTTCTCCACGGCTCTCCAGTGGCTGAGACGCATGTTCTGTCTCGCAATAACCACTCAGATTAACCAGCTGAGAGTTATTGACATAGTCCAAATACTTTCCTGCCAGAACAGGGGGGTTATGGCAGCGCACAAACACGGTCAACAGCTTTCCCTGAGAATGCGCTTCCGTCATCCAGCTCTTCAGTTTCTCCATCCGGCAGTCGCACGTCCAATTATTTCCATTGAGGTCCACATGGAACAGAACCCCGTTAGTGGCGAATATGCCACCGGAGAGGTTTGTAAGGCGGTTGTTTTTCAGTTTCAGGGTCTTTAGATGTGACAGAAGACTAAAGGCTGCGGGGTCCACTCGGGTTATGTGATTGTCACTTAGGTCCAGATGTTCAATGCGCTCGAGTGGGTCCAGCAGACCGGCAGGAATCTCCTTCAGCTCGTTCCTGTCAAGCGCGAACTCTTTGACGCGCAGGAGGCCTTTGAGCGCCTCGTTGTCCATCTTTGAGATCTTGTTGCGACTCAGCGATAGTTTCGTGAGTTTTCTCAAGCTCTGAAAGACGTGGTTTCCAACGTACCTTATCTCGTTCCCCGCGAGCAAAAGAGTCGCCAGTGACTTCAGATGGGAAAACATCAAAATGTCACTCAGCTCTGACTGTTTGTTGTTTGACAGATTTAAAAACTGCAGTTTATTGAGTCTTGAGAACGCGTTTCGGTCAATAAAACGCAGTTGGTTTGATTCTAAGTGCAGAAACATTAAATTGTTCAGATCTTTGAAGACAGACTCTTTTAACGACTCCATTGAATTGCCATCAAGTCTTAGTTTGACAAGACTATTTAAATTACTAAAAGATTCAGGCATAAAGTCTTTGATTTCATTGTTATTACTGTATAATATTGTGAGTTTTTTCAATGACTGTAAAGTTCCCGGTGGTATTGTCGCTATCAGGTTGTTGCCCAGATATAGTTCCTCCAGCTTGGAGAGTTTCTCGAATGTTTTAGGGTGTATATTCCTTATTTGATTGAATTGGAGATTTAGCCTCATTAGGTTGCCGTAGCGCGTAAAGTCAAACGCGCTGAGGTTGTGAATGAAGTTTCCCGCGAGGCCGAGAACGCGAACGTCTCCCGCGCGCTCCGCCTGCGGCGCTTTGGGCACCGCGCGCAGACCGCGGTTGGCGCAAAGCATATGCTGCGCGTGCTGGCAGTCGCATCGCTCGGGACAAATGGCGCAGACGGGCGCACAAAGCAATAGCGCTCCACCGCAGGACAAAAGAAAGTTGCAGAAAAACCAATGCGCCATTCCACAAGTGCGCAAAGAACAATTTTAGCCAATCAATGCATTCCTTTGTTGCGTTAAAGTTTCCCCAAATTGTTTCCCGGCAGGAAATGAAGATTTAATACAACCATAACGTCTCCAACGCCCCTCGATATAAGACATTTATGCTGCGTTTATGCCTAGCAAAACTGCATTGTCAGTTTTAGTTGTATTAAGTTGTCCATGCAAACCGAGGCTGTGGCTTCGACCGAAGAAACATTTGCCTTCGTCAGACCCTCTCATCCCCCAAAAAGTCATCTGTTGCAGATTACACACACAGACACACATACACACAACACACACACAGCCTATCTCAGAGTTCAGGCATGGACCACCCCTCCCCTCTCCCCTCCAGATGTGGACAGTGCAGTCCCCGAATACAGACTCACATACAATGTGCTATAGAAAAAGCAGACATCCATTCCCAAGATAGTCCCTCGGGGGCTCTAATCTAGGACTCCGCCGATTGTTTAAAAAGCATCAGCAGGGAGGCGAAAATAGAAAAGTAAAGAAAGGAAATTTCAGACGCGTTTTTTGTCTCAGGCGACGTGCCAGGTCGTGGGAAGAAGTGAGGCGCGCTCTCCTGGGTGCGTGGGCTCATATCACTCCAGTACAAAAAGCCACGATTTTAGTATTTCTTTAGTATACGTGAAGGAATGATTTGTCAAAGAAATCCTAACGTGAAGTAATTCAATTTTCCTTTACTGTTACAAATCCAAAGCGAACACAGTAAATAACATCCATTCAACTAAGTGAAAAGTCCAGATGTTTCGTGTTTCCTTTTAGGTAGAAACATTGAGCGACGGCGTGGAGGAGGAGTGAAACTGAGACTTTGATTTGGAAGATGTTGACAAAACAACGCATGTGTATGTAAAAAGCAAATATAACATGCATGAGTTGAATGACACATACTTTAATATCTTCTTCGTACATGGAAATGTTTCTTTGAATATGTGAGTGTTTGTATCCAGTGGGGAACCCCCACACCGGAGGGTCATTTCCTGTCCAGCCTTCCTATGAATTTGCCAGCTGACACATGCGAAGCCAGACATGAATAAAACTGTTTGCGTGCGCGTAAAACTTACATGTTCATAAAAAACGATAATGTGGCCACACAACTGGCTTCATTCAAGCAGCACTGGAAAAATGGGTGACAGAGAAGGACATAGAGAGAGACGAACAGAGAACAGACTATGAAAAAGAAATGGATGGAGACAGAGATGTTATAAAAAGCTTGTTGTCAGACTCATATAGATTCTATAGCTGAAATGTTCATGAACTGCTTTCAGATAAAGAATGTTCTACAGTTGCTTTCCATATTGTTTTCAACATGCATCCTGCAGACATAATCCATACACAACTGTCACACATACCAGACAAATCATCTCTGTTGCAATATCAATGATAAAATTGCACAATGTTAGCACCTCTCACAGCACAAACATACACACGTATGAGCATATATGCACACACAAACACATCTCTTTGTCAGTCTCTCTGTCTCTCATGGGGTATGTCTCTTAGTAACGGTCTCCTCAGAGAAAGCAGGGGGTGCCTATTGGAAACACATGTTGTTGCCTTATTGATGAACAACAGCTTGCCATGAAAACACATCACCCATTTGTGCACCCAAACCAAACGCAAGATGACCAGAAAACCCACATTTAACTATAAACTTAACAGAGTGAGTGTGTGTGTGTGTGTGTGTGCACTTGTTTTACCGTCCCTCACTGTGATTAATGCACGTGTAAATGAATTTTCGTTCCTGCAGCCGTTTTCACTGTTGCAAATGTGTCTCTGTATCAGTGTGTCGTGAGAACAAGAGTAAGAAGGGGGTGACTGAGTGAAGGAAGAGAGGAAAAGAGAGATTTAAGGGGGTTGACATATCCAGCAGCTGGTTGGGTCATTAAGTTCTTTAACCTCGAGCTGCTCCACAGACGTTAACTCCCCACTGCCCTGCACACAGTGTGTGTGCCTGTGGTTTCAATGCACACATCTTATTGTCCATTAACAAACATCTGTACAACAGAAACACACTTCTGTCACTATGGTCCTCATTGTGAGTGTGTGTTTGTACGTTTTAATGTTGTGTATTATGAGCTTACTGCCAGCATCTGGACTTCTTACTTCAGCCCAGCTGGAATGTATTGGGGTAGGAATAACTCTGAAAGATCGGGCTGTACACACACACACACACACACACACACACACACACACACACAGAGTTAGATTTCTATGCTTTGTGGGGGCCTTGCATAGATGTGATGGTTTATATGCTGTACAAACTGCATATTCTATCCCCCTACACTAGCCCTACCCCTAAACCTAACCATCACAGAACACTTTCTGCTATTTTAGAGTTTCAAAATATCTATCTGTATGATTTATAGGCTTGTTGCATCATGGCGACCTAAAATGTCCCCACAAGGTCAAATTTTACTTGTATTACTGTACTTGTGGGGATATTTGGTCCCCGCAACACACACACACACTTTCCCTCTGAAAGCTTCTAACCCAACATCTTATGCTCTGGTCACAAATTCTGTAATTCATGAGTGTTGACACATACTTGTCTCACACTACAGCGGTCATCACAAACGCAATGTTATGTTTAACGATTGTAGCCTTTGTGTGAAGTTTTTATCATCATTACTGTAATTTTTGTCAGGCATGGAAGAAATGAACCAACAACATTGTTACAGTCAGTCACACATGAGTGTTACCAGCAAATGGGTCTCCATCTGGAAAAAATTAAAACCTTTACACCGACAGAGAGAGAGAGAGAGAGAGGGAGAGAGAGAAAGAGAGAGAGAGAGAGAGAGAGAGAGAGAGGGAGAGAGAGTCCACAGCTTGTATGAGTTTGATGTTCCACATCATTGCACTGTGTGCAAATGACTTCTTTCATCTTCTTTCTCTTTCTGATAACACACTCACTCATGTACGCACGCAACACTAACTAAGACAAAGCTGAGATTTGAAATAACGCCGATAACAATCCAAAAGAACACAAGTTCAAGATGTTTTGTTACTATGACCAGTTCTGAGTAAATGCGAACAGTGCCATCTGCTGGCTGTTTTCAGATATTGACACATTTACCATGTATGAACTTTGACAATATAACGTCACAATCATGGCTGGGGTTGCGAAAGATGTTAGTAAAGAGCTGCCGATGACGTTTTTGCAACCATTATGACGTCTCACCACATTTGAATGATTTCATTCATTTAAACACGAGAGGTTGTGTTTATGTGTTTTGCAGCTATTGAAATGACCATCGCTATGGTGCGTCAGGACGATGTGAAAATATGTAAAATTCACTTCCTTTGTATGACTTTGACACTGACAAATATCTGTATGTGAAAAAATATATAAAATATTTCTTAAAATCTATTATACGCCCAAACATATTTTAACCATACAGGTTTATATGACACTTTTATTTTTAGACATTTAAGCACAATGGAATAACTATTACTCACAAAATACACGCATTCACTATGAAATCTCTCTCGCTCGCTCGCTTTCTTTCTCTCTCTCTCTCTCTATCTCTCACACACACAAACACACACACACAAACACACACACACACACACACACACACACACATATACAGTGCATTGTACAGTGCTCTAAATTGGTGTCTCTGAATGAGACCCACTCTACCAGTCCAACAGGCTGTTTTTCTTCCTCTCTCACGCTCAAAGAGAAAGAGAGAAAAGACACAGAGAGGGAGTGGTGGAGCTAAAACAGAGAGATGATGTACTAACCATATTTTAACCGGTGCCTTTGTTGTTTCTATGTCTATTTGAAATAAAACACCTAGAGGCAAACACTGAATGCACCTGTTGCTGTTTCAGCAGTGTATTATGTCTACAGGGTTTATATATGTTGGTACTGTATATACTGACAAATATCCATTATTTTATTCCACTAACACATATGGTAAAGAGTATATCTTGTGTAGTATTTATATCTCTGCCTATATTTCTCTACATTCCTAACATAAATAAACTAATCCATCAATGCACCAAGTCTCACACACATTTACCTTGTTTGTTTCTTCTAAGTACGTCATACACAGAAAGTGAACGGCTTTCTTTATATTTTGGCTCTGTGTCCTCACTATTGGAGATTGGTATGTCTCTCTCACTCCCAGGTAAATGTTTTACTCATGACTAAATATTGGAAGGGGTGCCGATATGTGTGTGGCTAGTGTGTGTGTTGTACTTTAGATTAATTTAGGTGTCTCAAACAATGTATATATGAAATGTTTTGCAATATTCTTTTTTGCACACCTCCTTATATACATGATTTGTAGTATATACCCAGCTAACAATTTTGGATTATAAATGTTTCCCTAACATTTCCATTAATTAACAAAAACATTAAAAATTTGTAGATGTATTACCATTATTGCTTGATTATAAGAACATCATTTAATTCTGTAACTTCTTAAAATGTTGCATTAGCTACCTAAGAATAACATTTTTCGATGTATATATGTATGATTTATAAGTTCTATTAACAATACTAATGTTTTTGAAAGCTTGGAGAGAACTTTTAGAGAATGTTATCCAACATTCTGAGAATGTTCCTTGTTAGCTGGCTATAGAATAATGTCAAGTGGCTTTAAGATGCCATTAAGTGTCTGTGGTTTCGATCTTTGTGGGAGAAAGGGAGTCCCTCAAGCATGTAGCAGGGCAGGTAGACCTGAGATACTTATCTTCTCAAATCTAGAATCTAGACTCTCTCATATTGTATAACGATACAGCGGAAACCACATTCCAAGATATTTCTTACTAGATATTCCTACTCTCACTCTCTGTTTCACATAAGCTACTAGAAGTTGTGAAACTTCTACAAGTTACATTCTTCACCAAACCTGGCAATGTCTCCCAGTGAGCAGAAACTACTAGAGATGGCATTCCTTAGATCAACTCTCCATCTGGTTGGTTTCTGCATATAAACTATAACTAGAACAACATTCCTGGTCAACCCTCCTCTGACCCATTCAGCCCTCTTCTGAAACCAGGAGATTTCCATCTGTCCCTCAGATGACCCCATGATGACCCTGAAGGCCACCCAGCTTCTGCTGAATCTATTAAAACATCAATCAGTATAGTGGAATTTAATGTTGAACTAAATTTTAGAGTGATTTGTGTGTTTTTAAAGTGAGCTGGAGTTGGCAGTGTAAAGATCATGGGATTCTCAGGGAATACTGTATTCAAATGCTGCTTTAAAGAACTGCTCAAATTTTCTTTACCTTACAATAAGGAATGCACACTTGATTTCAACTCATTCAATATTAATGAGGGCTAAATGCCCTTTAAGCTGATGTTTGTATAATTATTCATTGATTTTATTGCAGTAAACTGCCAAAATTGATTCTATTATTCTATAACTTTTAGACTTTTTGACAAAAACACAGAGCAGATAAATGTGATTCATTTATATTTAAAATATTGCCGCATATTTAAGTGAGAAAAATTGTGCAAAAGACAAAACAAAAACACTGAAACTAAGAAAAAAAATGATGATGTTAGAAGTCTCGGTTGTTAACTGTGCTCCAGCGTGTAGAAAAATGATGGAATGTCTCTGGCCTGAAACTGGCGTCATTCCACAATTCAGTTTAACATTAAACGCTCACTTTAAACTGGGAGTGACGGAATGTTGCCGGACTTCAACTGTACAGGGATTCCCTCCAACAACCCACCTACAATCAGCTCAAAATGTCTACAAATATCATCTAAATCCATACAGAGTAAAACACAGGCCTTAGATTGTTCCATTTTAGTTTGCCCTTTATTTTAAATAAATAACTTTATAAATCTAATAAGGTAATCCAGTATGAGTCAGTCAACAACACTGAAATATAACTCAACATAGTGGCCAGATCAACATGTGTACATTTATAATAAAGTGGGGTCAGAAATAATAGATCTGGACTCTCTTCTAACAGCCTACACACTGCATTCTGTATTCATGTGGGGTTTTAAGAATGACAGCCAAGCATAATGTTTCCATTGTCATCTCTGTAACAAGCAAGACTGGCGAGTTGCATCAGTCAACTATTCCCAGAGCTCTGCCTGGTATAAAGTGGGAACGCGCATTGATACAGCCATTGTCAAACTGTTTTATGCCACACAGTCTCGATTAATTTCTGCATTTAGTCTATCAATAGGCTTTGACATACTAGTGAAGGGTTGGGCTCATTTGTTTGGATCGCACAAGAATGCTCCCCACCTTTAAAAAAAAGAAAGAAAAAAGTTTCACTGAAGAAAAAAAGCGACTGGCTGCTCGTTGCCCGGGCAACCGCAAGCCCAACCCACCACCATAGTAGAATTACCTGAATTCTGGTCATGTGACCGATCCACGGTCCCGTCGACCAATCAGAAGCGAGGACAGGTGCTCTCATGGTAGTTTCGGAGGTGGAATCTCAGGTACTGCAGCAAACTGCGACGGCACTATAAAGTCTTTGGCGTAAGTTGAAATTTTGCGTAGCCGCTCCAGGTGATGTTTGCCAAAGGATGATGCTACTTTTCTAAGAGAAAAAGAGATAAAGTCATTGAGTCGCTTGTCAGTGATTGAAATCTTGGAATAAGTGGGAATAATAAAAGATGATTTACAGTGATTTTCTCTGAAGATTCGTACCCTGGATTTTGTCCTAACGCACCTTTCACTTAGAGTTTATCTCGTTCTCATCATTTTTGGCCGGCTTGTCCAGGTGAGTCGCTCAGGCTGAAGATCAGGTTCGTGTTTGTGGCATGAATCATCACCTGTAAAAACTCTCTTGAGATCGTGAACCTGTTCCTTGATCGCAAAGCAATTGTTATTTGTCTGTGTAAACAAGCGATTTTCATTATTAACGTCAGTATTTCCAAACAAGTGTGACGTACTGGTAAATCTTTACTTTAGTGGAGTGTATTAAACATCTCACCATTGTTATTCCTACAAAATGTTTGCATACTAACAAAGTATAGGAGACAGTATTATTGCATTATGTTTAGACGTCAACTATAATGTTTTTGCACCCTTCAGTTTACAGAATGGAGAAAACGGCTCCATGGTGGAGATCATTCGTGGGCAAGAGGAGAAAAGCAGCCAGAGAATCGGCAGCCAAACTCGAACAGGACTTCCGTAACCAGACATTAGCGGGGTCCACGCAGCACCCCTCCACCGAGCAGGACCCGCGGCTCAGTTCCGCGTCGCGTCCAAAGGATGGAGGCAACTGCTTACCTAGCGATGAAACCTACGACGACTCCAAGATCCAGCCGACGTTTAACGAGAGCTCGAACCATCGTGCGCTCTCCGTGTCCCGCTCCGGACGCTTCAAAGAGAAACGGAGGACGCGAGTGAGTCTGCCGCAGAACCCCGACGACGCGACACCTGCGGCGGCCAAATCAGCCGACATCCAATCGAAGCGCTGATTTCAGCAGCCAGAGACAAACAACCGAGGTTTTCACTCGATGGTAGAGCTGCAACGCTATATAAAACAGCGCTGCCTCCAGCTGTATGTTGATAAACTGACTGATGAATGCACTTATTTAATTATATGGGGTTGCTTTTGGTATAAATAACGAGTTACGGGAGCTCATGATTTGACCATGATTCAGTTTTTAGCCCAAACGCTGGAGATTTAACCATCTTCAGTTGAACAGAATCACTTTTTTTGTGAAGGAGACAAAACCATTTTAAATCTTTGTCATATGTACATAATTTGCACTGCTCACGTTTGTTTTGTGGTGTTACACGCACTATTGTATGAAGGATTGTAATGAGAAGGATGTAGAAGCGATTATTGTCATCTTGCTGATAGCATTTGAAAGCACAGCCTGTTTTTTAACTGTTTCAATAGTTTGGATTATACAGAACAATAAGGAAGAGTTGTGGTGGTGGTCCCATCCGTCCATCAGTTATGATGTCATAGTCATGACCGATTCAGACAGGTCAGAAATCAAAAGCCATTGTCTTTTCCTGTGTAGTCAGTTTTATTGAATGCAAGAGACCTTGATATTACTGTTAAGTTATAACACAGCAAAAAATACTAGCATATTTTCATTAGACAAACCAAAGATTCTAATTTTATAATAAATGCTATATTAATTAAAGTTATACATTTTCACTTTTATATGTAAATAGAAGTAAACATAAACAAGACAAGTGATGGAAGTATATGATAAGCTGTTAGTTGACTTAGCTATCAGAGTTTACCATAGTTTATATTATTGATAAAGAATATGGTTACATTGGCATAAAGTTTTATAAAAAAAAAGTTACAAAGTTTCTTCCTAATTGCTCCTGTGTTACGAGCAAATCTGGCTGAAGCTGTTTAAACCTGAGCTGGTTTTGCCTGTCTGTGCAAATAATAACAAATAATGTGATTTGTTTGAACAAATTTAGACAATGTTACAGTGCAATTGAAAAGTTTGTTATAAATTGGTATGGAAAACATTAGTTTTATGCGTTAGTTTGACAAATGTGACCATGGGAAGTTACTAGATTCTGAATAAACAGCTGGTTTGCTATCTGTGAAGGCATCCGTTTGTACTGCATGTGCTGAGGTCTCATGAATGTGCTTACGTGTATGTGAGTGTTTGTGATGGGTGGGGTAAAAAGACAGCAAAAAGGTCTTTATTAGTGTTACAGTATTTAAAACTTCATCACTGTGTGTTAATGCTCGTCAGCTTGCCCGAGGCTGTCTTCTTTAACCTCATCAACCCTGTGTCACAACATTCCTGACTTTCAAAAGACGAGTTCTCAAAGAAAAGCCAGAGAGTGCCAGAATGATACACTGTCTTTCCCACCAACTAATGTTTTGCTAACCAACCGGATTAGCAGTTAGCAGGGCTTGAATGCACTATTCATTTCTCACATTCACAAATGCATATTAGTGTCGTAATGTGACAGGCTTGTTAGCTGACAATAGCTGATTTAATTCCGGCTTCAGAAAGCATTCAGATACTCTTTTGACCTCATTCCTGATTTAATCTGGTTTGGAGGTCATCTTTAATTAGAAATGGCTTTCTGATCAGCGCTCACACACACACACACACACATCTAAATGACATTCCATGGACTTCTTTTGTTTTTTTTTAAACACAGCTAGTTAAAAACAATATAACCTAACCCACACTCTAACCCTAAAAAAACTTTCTGCATTTTTACAACTTAAAATTAAATTTCAAATGAATTTACTGTATTTTCATAGCATGTTTAGAAATGAGGACATCTCGAAAAGGATGTTTTGCTCAGATTTGTCAGGTTTTGTTAACTTTTGAGTACAAATTTGTCCCAATATACTATTAAGTAAACACACACACATACAGACCATAGCGAGTACTTCTCAACAGACACAACTTTTTTTTTTAAAAGTTCCATTTTATTAAGAAATATAAGTTGTGGCCCTTTAAAAATACAGCCAAACCTGTACACAAACCTACAGCCAAACACTCACCTGACCTTGTCCAAACTTCCGCTAGAGGGCGCTATCTTTCTGAACTGCATTAACCCACATATCAACTCCTAAACTGAGACACAATTGCCTTCAAAGGCGTTCAATGGTAATAAAATCGAAGGAAGTGATTAAAGGTAAATAAAGAAATAGTTTACATTCATAATCCTGTACGCATTTAAAAGGTTGGCTTATAAAAATTCACAATTATACAGTAAGAAACAGACCAGCCAGGCTCATGCATGATAACCTCCCACTGCGCTCCGCCTGCCGTGTTGTCATTGCAGTCTCTAAACTCAACAGGCGAGTACTGTAGTCCAGTTAGTTAAACACAAATTCAAAGCTGGGAAAGGGGTCAGTCTTTAAAAACTGTCCCACGAACGGTTTGGAGGAAAAAATGCGAGTGGATTATATTTAACCAGAGAAGACAACATTTTTTTTAAAGGTAGCAAATTATACAAAGCTATATTTTGCGTTTTATTGCAGTTTCATTTATTCATAACATGCATCGTCCAGAAAAGAGTTTATTGGTTTATGCTTAACAAAACGAGAACGGTTTTAGTAAAACCCTGCAGACTGAGTCCTGGACTCCAGACTAATTATAACCCGAGCGCGCGGTCAGTAACAGGATCTCGTGGGTCAGAGTCGCATGTTATGCGGACCGACTGGCCTCTGACAACTTCACAGCACAGAAACAACGCACAGCATTTCAGCTTTAAAGCTCAGTAAGGTAAAGTAATCTCTTAAAATGTAATGTATAGAGAAAACGGGTTTGCATTATGACAATACCGTTATGTTCTGATTACTCCATTGCTTTGAGTCATTGACACATTGGTGAGAATTATCACTAATGTTAACACCCTATATATATATTTCACGCTTTTACGAATAAAACAGGTTGTGATTTGCATCGTTTACATGGTTATATTGTTGGCCCTTAGACTTACTATTTATTTAAATAGATATCTATTTTTCAAAATGAAGTTTATGAACTTTCTTTCTGACAAACCCAACTGGACACAGACCAGAAATTGTGTGTTATGATCAGCTTTGAAAGTAAGATACTACAAGGCATGTCTGACTACAGGTGGATAAAAATATTTCCACATGGGTGGACCACAACACAACTTTGTGTGTCAACGTCTCCATGGGAAAGCTGATAATGGGGCTCTAGGGAGTGAGTGAGTTATAAGGCAAAAGCAAATCGTATCTTAGACAGTCGTGTCATAAAAGACCACAAGACGGATCCTTTATCCATTTAACGTTTTGAACCTGTTTTGAAAATAAAATCAACATTTTTCCTTTTTCTTATTCTCTCACACATAATTCTTATACTGAATATGAAATTCATTAGAGCAATTTTTACAGCTACACAATGTTTTACTAATTTGGCAATAAATAACATTTCTGAAAATTAACATATTAACTAAATTCCTTCTACATTTCTCAGCTGTGTTTAGCATAATTCTTTTCCTCACATAATCGCTCAGAGTGGTCGCTGGGCATGCCAGAGGTTGTTGTAGCTCAAGTTCTCAAACAACAGACTCTTTTGTTAACTCCAGAGGCCTCCAGCTCTCGACAGGGTTGCGTTACTCTGATCTGAGATCATTTTAATGAATTTTCTTTTAAAGGACACCTTTGGGGTTTTAAATGGGAGGGATGACCCAAGATCAGCGTTGAGGGTAGATTCTTTAGAGATGGTCTTTGAAACGTTTTCTGGTTATTGTGGAAGCAGGAGATTGGTTTTCCTATCAGAGGAGGGAGAGTTCCTGTTTCATGCATCTTGTGATAGACAAGCTTCCTGCCAAGTGGAACATGTTGAATTGTGGAGAGCGAGGAGGAAGACAGACTTCTCTGTCATGTGGAAACCACAATGAACTTCTGACAAGTTTTTGGTGTTCTTTAATTCTCGTTCTCCGGTTCTCTGTACAAGACAGAAGTGGTATCAACACACAAAACCATACAGTGAAAAAAAAGATAGTCAAAAGAGCTAAAAGATTAAACTAAACAGAACAGACTAGTAACTAATGTTAATTTTATACATAACATGTAAACCTCTCTCAGTGTGGTTGAATTAGGTAAGTCTGAGGTTACAGTCAATTAATACTGGTGGCCAGGGGTCACAGGTCACTGTATGTGTGTGTTGTTGTTTCAGGTTCCTGATCCATGCCTGTTCCACCACCACCACCTCCACCTCCCCCAGCACCCCCACCCCCACCTCCACCTGCTTCAGTTCCTACACAAGTGAGATGCTCTCTCACACACACACACGTTTTCATGTTTTATTGGAAATTTCTATAGACATAATGGCTTTTATACTGTGCAAACTATATATTTTATTATTCTATCTCCTAACCCTACCCTAATTTACTGGTATTACTATACTTGTGAGGACATTTGGTCCCTATAATGTAGTGAATACCGGGACCACACATACACATAGCCATTAACATAACACAGTTCTTAGACTCCAGTCTGTGTATATCTGCACATTACTAGATACACAAAACTGTGTTTTTCTTTTTGCTATTTAATCTATTTCTTTCTCTCTCTGACCATCTTTTCTTTTTGCTTACCGGTTTCTCCTGGCAACCACCTGGACAGATTTACATTATTAATTAGAGATAAAATTACACGCACATACACACAAGGAAGAGCAGCACTCAGTGTCACATTTACCTCAGGCTTTACTGATTAATGCATATCCTTCTTCATTGTTATACATACATATACAGTATATATATATATGACTATATATAGGGTATACAAATACAGGGTTATGGTTATATGCTTGACATTGCTCGTGCTGTAACTCAGTACCTCATTAGATCACACTTGTTTTTGCCACACAGCTGTTGTTGAGTTTTATTTTGCGGTATCCTAGATACAGTTTTAAGAAACATGAGAAAACTGAAAGCAAAATGAAAATGATTGTGCTGAGGACACTGCGGTGAGATTGACAGATAATTCTGTATCTCTTAAAGTCA
The DNA here is from genome assembly GCA_036877625.1 of Ambastaia sidthimunki. Classification (NCBI taxonomy): domain Eukaryota; kingdom Metazoa; phylum Chordata; class Actinopteri; order Cypriniformes; family Botiidae; genus Ambastaia; species Ambastaia sidthimunki. Next base: position 2,406 of record JAZGTK010010544.1, on the reverse strand, counting down.
CGGACAGACCCTCCGAAGGTCCAGCGCTCTGAGGGAGGGGGTCGCAACGCGCTATTGGCTGACATTCAGAAGGGGGCGAGGCTAAAAAAGGTCACACAAATCAACGACCGAAGTGCCCCTGTCTTTGACAGTGAGTGAAAATCTAATTTATTAACATACATCTTTACACTGTCTCTATAATAATACAATGTGGTTTTAACAACTTTACAAGAAAGCTGATTAAATGAGGTGAAATCAGGGTAACCTGGCAACACCCTGTTTAACCAGGGCTACCCCCAATAAAGTGTCTGTTTCCTAGCAACTGCACACATTTTATATAGAATAAATAAAAAGTTTGTCAGAATGACAGCCTGTATTAAATTAATCTCCTTTGAAAATGAGACTTAAAGAGTTTGATAGACAGACCAAAGGAGTATATATGACAGAGAAAAGCAGCCACTGGAGATAATCTGAACTGCTGATAAACTGAAAGTGTGACAGAGCTATATTTGAGCTCAAGGTTCACAGCCATTGGATTCTCACACTTCAAAGCACAAAAGACACATAGTCCTGTCTGTATATGACCAAGGGCCAGGAAAGACTTTAGGAAGCAGTGAAGTGGGGATCACAAACCCAGCTAACAGGGAATGTTCTCAGAACGTTGGCTGACATTTTTTAAAAGTTCTGTCAAAGTTAAAACGTTCATGCAGTAACATTAGTAAAATGTTTTTTAAATGTATTATATATATAGTTGTTAGTAAAACATTTTAAAAACATTACAGAATTTAAAAAAGTCTGAATAATATTCTTATCACAAAACATTCATATTAATATGATGTATAAAAAAACGCTCCTAATACATTCAAAATAATTTTTTAAACATTTTTATTATTACAAATGTTAGGAAAGCGTTCTTACAACCTAAAATTGTTAGCTGGGTAAAAGGCCAAGAAAGACTTCAGGAAACAGTGAAGTGAGGACGGCGGGGGGCCTGAATGCGACTTCACTTCCTCCTTGTTACAAAGCCCAGCAGTATTCTGTGTGTCTGCTGCCAGTCATTGTCTTACTTCAGCTTACAGTTCCTGTTTATAGAGAATCATGTGTTTGTCTTGATGTCTACCTGCCTTGTGTGATTATATGGTGACTTGGCCAGTTTCTTGGTGATTCTGTTGTTGATGTTCAGCAACATTCCTGTAAAACAAAACACAGTTCTTATCGGAGTCAAAAAGGCTGATGTTTTTACCAAGCAATTGTTTCCCTAGAGTTGGTATCTGGGATTTTTTTCAGTATAAAAACACACAGTGTGCCATCCTTCGATTTACAATGCTTAGTTTTACTAGGTTATTTATAATGTATTCATTAAATCCAATAATTTATTAAAGTAATAATAATATTTATAAAATAAAATGTTTCAAACTTTCCATAAAATCCATCCAAATAATTATAATAATTATCTAGGGCTATAATACATTTTTTATACATTATAAAAACAATTTTTGCTCCTACATTTTGAATTTCAGAGCTGTTTTAACCCTAAGCCGTGGTTAAACGCTGGCTTAACCCTATTCCTTACCTGAGCCCTAACTCCAAAGTTTAAATTGTTGATATGAATGTTCAGCATCGTGGGTGTTAAGGTAAAAAGTCTTACTTGGGCAGATCACTGTAGTCATGATGATATGTGCTTTTGTAGAGCCTAAAGTGAGCAGTGTGGATGATAATGGAAGACGTGGAGCTGCTGGGAACTCTGCCGGCACAGCAGGGTCTGCGGTTGGTCCAACTCTGGGCGGTCTGTTTGCAGGGGGATTTCCTGTCCTCAAACCAGTTGGACAAAGAGACAAACTGTCACAACACAACCCAGGTATTGAATTCAAATCTATTTATGATCATGTGTTCTGTTTTTCAGTGGTAAGTGTGTCAAGTTTATATTTACACAAGATATGGTTGTTTGTGTTTCAGTTTCTCGTTCAGGATCTTCTGCAAGCCTGAAGCAGCCAGTCTGGAACCCTCCATCACAGGGAGATGGTTTCAGAGGAAGTGCCCCTGATCTGTCCCCTTCCCACAAACCTTTAGAAAGAACAGCGTCTTTGCCTAAACCTCGGCCTGTTTCATCATACATGGCCCCGCCCTCTCCCAGCCAAACTATACATCCTGATTTGAAACTGTCCTCTACTCCACCTTCTTCAGCCCCACCCCCTCCTCCCATTGCACCAAAGGAACGGCCTAGTAATAAACCACCTCCGCTACCCACTGGCCCGCCTCCACCCCCACCTTCTCAACTGGCCAAACCCACTTGGTTACCTGTCCAATCACACTCCATTCCTATGCCCACAACTCCGCCTCCTCCACTGCCTCCTTCGGTCCCTCCTTCCTCAATTCCTGACAGATCATCAGGGCTCTTTTTTCCTCCACCCCCTCCCTCAATACCTC
>JAZGTK010010543.1:0-16318 GCA_036877625.1 Ambastaia sidthimunki | reverse complement strand
ATTGTTACAAAGCAGCTGTACAAATGACAGTGAAAAACATCAAAGGAGAGATACAGAAAAGAGAAATAAAATATTATATGGAATGTTAGACATATGCAGTTATGTGTAAAATATAGAAATTCTAGATCGTTTTTTTAGACAGCAAATTATGGTAAATTATCTAAGCTAAGTCATTTTTAGCTAATGCGAGTAGCCGTTTTCGTGAACATAACTCTTTTGGTTTATAGCCTACATTTACCTCATTAAAAAGTAACACAGTTCGCTACCTTAGAATTATAAGGTTCTATCTGCGTTTTGACCAGTTTTGATATATTGAGGTTTAAAGTTTTTGCATTGTAAATACCAAAACTGATGGAACTTTTTTTTTTTTTTTTCAAATTAAACACCCAAAATTCATTTTTAAAAATAAAACACCTTTAATAGTGTCAGTAAGTTATATTAGAGTAAGAATATCTCAATTACAAAATTTTGTCACAAAATGTCAGATAGATATAAGGTAGCGAGTTGTGTGACTATGTGAAATGAAGTAATAGGATGACTTTGGTAGTGTAAATAATTATGTCATGATTAAGATCAAGTATTTTCCAATACATGGCCATTGTTCCATGCCTACAAATATAATGTGTACATCATTGTATTTTCAGAAGCTGGGGTTTTCCATCTCTGTCAGCTGTGGATATGGTCATGGTTTTCCTCAAGTGACCAGAAATTTCATTTTGCATCCTTCATTACAGACATCAAAAGTAATATGTCTATGTCTAATAAAAGTTGAGAGACTTGTACTTGTAACACATGTTGAGCCAGCAGTATGTAAAACCGTGAGTAAATGAATGAATAACACTAAGAACTAAGAACATGTAAAGTTGACGAACTGATGGTGCACCTTCCCCTATGCTTGCATAAAGGCTATTTGGTTGTTTATTCAGTCAGTTAATTGAAATAGTTTTGCACCTTGATGGAATGAGATGGCATGTTTTGTGTGAACAAAAATGGCATGTTCTGTAATAACTGTAATGCCAGATATTCATGTGCTTTGAAGGATCCTTAGATCCTCACATGCAAATTGTTTGTGTTGTGTGTTGACTTGTATGTTTTGTTTTTAATTCATTTATAATCATTTATTCACAATTATTTATAAACATTTAAAAATCATTAGTTATTCACAATTTATTATTTGATTATTTTTATAATTTATTATTATATCATTTAATTATTTTATTATCATTTTATCATTTATTAATTTATCATTTTATATTCTGTATTATTATTTTTCTGGCTTATGCTTTTTCATTATTGTTCAGTCTCATGATTGTGGGGTTTCATGAATTGTTTGGTCTATATAAACTCTGATAAGAGATGTTTATGGAAACCCAAGGTTTTATGGGATGTTGTCATCAACTTGTTTGATTTATCATTGTCTGCTGAATTGTGTTCTTCAGATGAAGTTTGAACATTAAGACATACGCAACTAAGACTGTTCAATAAACTCTTATACTATGTTCTTATACCATCATTACTTCATGTTGTGCTTCTGCTCTTCTGTCTTTCTTCTAAACCTGTATATGAATGACAAACATCAAGCAGGCTACTGAGCACCAAGACAGGTCCTGATTTGTCACATCTAAATTGTTAATGCTCTGCCATTATCAACATCGTAAATGTGATAAATTGACATCTCTTTTGTTTGATTTTAGAGAGAAAGTGTTGTTCAGCTCCAACCAGGTTTGTCACTTTCCCATGTAAATGCCTAAATTCACTTGCCATGTATTCCTACTACTGTACAGTCATCAATATCCAAATTGGCCAGTAGGTGGCTCTAGTGGCAGTCAATTCCCGAATCTCACGTTGTGAAACTGTTTTGAATAAAAGCATCTGCTTAATACCATTTACCTTTAAAATGTTATTTTTGGTGTAAAGACGTTTTAACTCATTGGGTTTTAATGGGGTGCAGATGATATCTTATTGATCTTACTGGGGTGCAGATGTCTATCAATAATGACTGATAGTCATGGGGTGCATATGTCTATCAATTAATGACTTACAAAATAATTATAATAATGATTCCAACTATTTTATTAGAACTATTTTAAGTAAGTAGAACGTTGGTATAGTGCTGGTAATAAATAAAGTTTAGTAGCTTGAGCCAGAATGGTGCACGAATGTTTATTTTGCCTGCACAAAAACGATTCCAACTATTTTCGAGTTATTTGGGCATTGATGGGTGCTGATGACGTCACGCGTCAAATAATTAAAGTTTAATAACGCGAGACACATGAATGTACAAATGTTTATTTTGCCTGCACAAACGACGCACAAACGATTTCAGCTATTTCGGACTGATTTTAGTACTAATGGGGTGCTGGGTGACATTAGGACACCGGCTAAATTAATGCTTAATATTTCTGAAACGGTTTGAGCACAAATGTTTGTTTTGCCTGCACAAACGTGCACAAACGAGGCACAAACGATTCCAACTATTTTCGAGTCATTTGGGCGTTGATGGGGTGCCGATGACGTCTCGCGTCAAATAATTAAAGCTTAATAACGCGAGACACATTAATGCACAAATGTTAATTTTGCCTGCACAAACGAGGCACAAACGATTCCAGCTATTTTCGAGTCATTTGGGCGTTGATGGGTGCTGATGACGTCACGCGTCAAATAATTAAAGCTTAATAACGTGAGATACATTAATGCACAAATGTTTATTTTGCCTGCACAAACGTGCACAAACTATTCCAACTATTTTGGAGTGATTTTGGTGATTAATGGGGTTTTGGTGATTAATGGGGTGCTGGGTGACCTTAGGTCACCAACCTAGTTAATGTTTAATAACTTTAACACGTTTTGTGTACAAATGTTTATTTTAACAATACACAAATGAACACAAATGATTTTATTCATATTTTCAACATATGGGGTGCTAACTTCACACAGGTCAAAGACCTATGGGGAGGTTCACATATTTTCATTGTGAAACAGGAAGGGCACCCACCAAAAAGAAAAAAATGTGGCTCTGTGAATAGAGAGCCTGCAGATGCACAAAAATTACATAATAAATGTATGTATGAAACAAAAACAGATCATTAAATCCTATAAAAAGAGGTTAATTTAAAAAATAACCTCTTAACCCCCCTATTAAAAATATTAAATGTAATGTTTTTTAATTATGAAATATATCTATTTTTGTCTGAGGGAAAGTGCCATTCTGTTGACAAATCAAATGTCAATTTTTAGAAAAAGGTTGATAACAACCAAACCAAACATGAAATCTCATAGATATTCTTTTTAAAAATCTGTATGAATAAATCACTGCTTTACATTAGGATGTAACATCTACTGCTACTGCTTCCTACTTCAGGTGTAAAATTACAATTGTTCCCCCCTTATCTGAAATATTTGTTTACATCATTGGCTCCTTGGAAGTTCTTCTCTGTAAAACTTCTGGGATAAAATGTATATCCTATATTTCAGCTATATGTAAGACTTTATGTAAAAACAGACTTTGTAAATTATAATTTGATTTGCAATTGAACTAATAAAATGTAAAAAACAGAACTACTATAATCTGAAGTTGCAGTTGTTTGTTGAATTTGATATATAATATTTATAAACTTCTCACTTACATGCTAACAAAAATATCTTGCTAAGTAGAAGATGCTGAACAGATAAAAAGGGTTATACTATAACAGGGCATACTATTAATGACCCACAAAAATGACAAACTATGAAACCATGTTAGGCCTACTAACTGACTGCATCATTGGGAATGTCCTTTACTGTTTGTGCAGGTTTAATGCAGTGGACAGGGCACAGTATTAATCTCAAATAGCCGTGGTCATGGAGTGATGAACAAAAGTCACCAAAAACTGACAAATTTAAGGAAAACCTTCTTTTGAAATGTCCATGTTTATAAAAACACTATAAGAATACAGTGGGTTTTTTATTGTAATAATGCAACAGTTTTTTGTTATGTTTAGAGTGTGGGTTAGGGTTGGGTCATAGTTATAGCTTTATACAAAAATAATAGAAGTCTATGTAATGTTCCATTTAAATGGATAAGTAAATGTGTATTGCCCTGGTATTCACTACATTATACATGCTCCCGTCCTGCTACTTATAGTACGCTCACCCCAAAGAGGTCCCTTAGCAGTCTTCTCATCAACCTTGCGAGTGACGGCCAAGCTCTGGCGGTCACCCGAAATTTATAGAACCGTGGTTACATACGTAACCGTCGTTTTATTTCATTTAATTTCTAATGACCGCCAGAGGCGGTGCTTTAAGCACCTGGATGACTAATATCAACAGGGTCACACGGAAGATCTCCTTACCCTATGAGTGGTTTGAAAGGGTGTCTGAGGCCAGTGGGTTGTGCGTGGCCACGTTGACCCTATAAAACCTTGCAAATGTGCAAATCGAGACCCATGATGCAGCAGCACAGATATCGGAGAGTGGGACCACCCGTAAGGCTGCCCATGATGTCAGTACACTCCGAGTTGAGTGGCACCGGATGTGAGGAGGGAGTGGAAGACCACTGCTAGTGTAAGCATAACAGATGGCTTCCACGATCCAGTTTAAAAGTCGCTGCTAGGATAAGGTATGGCCTCGTTTATGTCCTGTATGACAGACGAACAGTGAGTCTGACTGTCGGAATGCAGCAGTCATTTGGACATATGCCCTCAGAGCCCGTACAGGGCACAAGGTGTAGCACCTTGCGCCTGCTCATCCTCCTCAGTTGGAGGTGTAAAAGCTGCCAGACTGTGGGGCTGGTTGACATGAGATGAGGAAAGAGTTTTTGGCAAGAATGAAGGGTTAGGCAAAAAGGTTACCCCTGTCCCATCAGGGCTCCAAAGTAGGCACTCCGGGGTGATAGATAGGGCGTGCAGCTCACCCGCTCTGTTAGCCGATGCCATGGCCAGGAGAAAGGCCGTCTTTATTGACAGCCATTTTAATTCCGACCCCTTTAGAGTTTCAAATGGGGGTCTGCACAGCGCCTTTAAAACCAGAGCAAGTCCCAAGATGGTCTCAGACTTCGTTGAGGGGGTGCCAGTCGCAGCCATGCTGGGTTCGGGTGCCAGAATTGGGCCCCCCCAGCTGAGAATAGGAAATCCTCCCTGGCCATTTGGTGGCTACAAGCAGTACCCTGTGACTCACCCTGAGGATCCTCTCCAGAGTGGGCAGTATGAGCGGGTGCAGTGGGAAGGCATATAGGAGCTACTGGGGCCACCCAGAAAATCTGCAACCATGTTCCATATGCCCGGTAAATGCATCGCTCTCAGGCTCAGCAGACAAGGGTAGGCCCATGATAGTAGCTGCTGAGTTAGTTTCAGGGATGGCATGGACCTGGTGCTCCCCTGATGGTTTATATGATACACGAAAGAAGTATTGTCAGTCCTTTCAAGGACATGCCTCACAGCTAGTACAAGGAGGAAATGTTTTAGGGCAAGGAGCTCTAACACATTTGTGTGTTTCTACGGTTATGGGACCATGGGCTACGGGCAGTCCTGCACTGCCAGACTGCACCCCATCCAGCCAAGGAGGCACCGGTTGTTATGACCTCCCTGCAAGAGGGTATGGACCCTATAGGGATGCCCTGAGTTAGGCGTGAATGCCTCCTCCATGGGTGTAGATGTTTCACGCAGCTGGCCATAACTCTGACCAGTTTGTGCCCATGATGTTGTGGGTGCAACCCAAGATTGTTCATCCAGATCTGGAGAGGCCTCAGTGTGAGAAGGCCCAAGGGAACTACCGATCAAGCTGCCGTGAGCATGCCCAGCAGTGTTTGGAAAGATCTGAAAGTCCTTGTTTGGCCCCTCCTGAATCGCAGCAAGAGCTGGATGATGTTGTCCACCTGCCACTGAGATGGGGTTGCTCTCATCAGCTGAGAGTTCAGTTGAATGCCATTGAACACAGTTCTCTGGCTGGGTGTAAGCGATCTCTTGGCGTAATTCTAGTGACGTGCAGTCTAGTGACGTGCGCAACTAGCTGGGCCAAGTTCCTTCTTTGGAATAATGAAGTATGTGGAAAAGAATCCACCATTTTGTAAGCATGGATCTAATGGCTCGATGGCACCCTTTTCCAGGAGGGCCAAGACTTCCTGGCGTAGAACCAAGGCCTTGGACTGGTCCTTCATGATGGTCATTTTGACCCCTCAAAATCTCTGCGGTCAGCGTCTGAACTAGATGTTGTAGCCTTGTGACAGGGTGAATATCACCCAGGGGTCTGATGTTAACGCTTCCCAGCTTTCGAGCTGTTGTCTGGTGAAGCAGCCGACCGCCGGAACAGAGTAGTCACAGTCTTCCCCCTAGCCCCCTATGACTCTTAGGGGTGCGATGACTCGATGTGGTGTCTCGCTGTGGTTGGGGAAAGGGCCAGCTACGCATTGGCTACCCGTCCTTACCTCTCCGGTAAGGACGCCCTTGTTTGAATGATGGTTCGGGACATTATTGAGACAACGGGGGTCACCATGGTGGGCCTCTGCACCCGCAGGGATACCTGACGCAGACTAGCAAATTGCTGTCTGGCTTGTGTAACCTAGGTGGCTGGCTTGTGTAACCAAGGCTTGCTGTGCCGCGGCACCAAAGAGCTGTCCCAGAACAACCGGAAGGGTACTGAGAGTTCTCCTACAGGGCTCTGAGAGTGGAGACTGAGCCAACCATATCTGACGTCTGGCAAGCGTTAGAGAAGACAGTAGTCTGCCCAGTTCTCTTGACATGTATGCAAATACCTGAAGTGAGGCCTCACTTAGGCTTTGCGTAGCCTTATCAGCCCCTGAAGACTGGACGGTCTGAGACAGGGCTAAAATCAAGTGTGACATCTGCAGCATTATAGCTTTTACCAATAAAATCACGGCTCAGGCGACACTGCGGCCATGGGCAGCATGCGTCGGTAGACTGTTAAAGATAGTGGAGGGGGAGGCTTGCTTAAAAAGGCACTCTGCCCTGCTACGTTAGCTGGGGCAACATCCAATCCCAGTCAGGCTAGGGCCATCTCTACCGCAGATTACTACTGATGCCTGGCTAGTTACAAAGGCTGTGGGTAGTGTCAAGGGTGTCACCCACAGAGTCGTAAGACCATGTGTCAGCCTGCTCTTCCACCCACTCATTAATGACACCTAGGCTCTCTGAAGCCCTGGTGGAAAGTACATCCTCCTCTTGGATCTCCAAAGCTGGGGACCGTACAGGAGGCTGTGCCTCAGGGGGTGATTGTGAAGCTGCCATCGCAAGATCACCAGTAGACTGTGCTTCAGGTGGCTGTAGGTTAAGAAACAGTTCCTTAATCTGCTCGAACTGAGAGGCCAAGGTGTCTTCCTTCAGTGCCAACGGATCTTCCCTGCTGCATTTAGGCCTACTGAGGCCTCATGCGAAGGTTGCTTTGGCCATTTCTGTGGTTTCGCAGGCCCCGTCCCTGTGCAGGGGGCAATTGAGAGCCTAGTCTGTTCTCCAGCTGTGTCAGTTTTTCCTATGGTGTGCAGAAAAATGGATAACTCATCACTGGCAGTCATCCAGAGACCTCAGAGTGCATGCCTGGCTGAATGTACCTGGCTGGCTTTGCCTGACTTTGCAAAGGGTCATCTCTTTTTGGATGTGGATGCTGCTTTCTGCCAGCGGACTGCTGGGCATTTGCTCAGACTCAAATAAGTAGGGCTCTTCAGGGGTGCTGGTCTGATTGTCACTGTTTGTGCCAGGATCTAAGGGTGAACTGAAATTAGTAGCACATGCAGTTTCCTGAAAAACAGGCTGCATGTGAGGACTAATTAAGAAGGTCTAATTAAGAACTAATTAAGAAGGTGCAAGTTTCTTGTATGTACTGTGTTTTTAGAGATTCCCACTGCAGCTCTGCAAGACAAAGTTCAGTTTTGTAAGAAATTTGCTTACTTAACATGTCAAAATCATGGGTAAAAGCAATGCCAACCAGTGTTGGTTATAAGTTACTTTAATGAAGTAATTATTTAACAGCAAGTAATTACATATTCAACAATAAAATTACATTTCTTATGTAATTATACATAGTACATAGCATGAACATATAGAACACGACTGTTACACTTTATAAAAAGTACAGCATTACTTATTAATTACTTTGTAAATCCCAAATTAGCCTCGTCCAGTTAATATGGATACAAGGATGTACATGAAGTTGCTCTTTTAATTCTTTCAAATAAGTAATATAAAATTACATAAATTGTTCTTGAACTGACTTAATGGTGAAAAAAAACAAAAATATATAAGTAATATTTCAACTTATTTTTCTGTGCTTGCATAACAATAAGTTGTTGAGACAAAAGAAAATTAAATTTTTTTAGTTCTCAAATAAGGTGAAAGTTTAATGAACAAGTATTATTGTTATTTCAACTAAAAATGCGTCTTGAAACAACTGCGCAACATTTTCCCGGGGTTGTGTTGTGTCTGGCAAGAAGTGCAAACAGATTGTAAATCAACTCATCGTCTCATCTGCTGTAACTTGTTAATTCCTGCTGTGGTGATGACAGACGTTATGCACGTGGGTATTTAAAGTAAGTTTTTATTCAAATAATTTTTAATGGATTAATGACAGCGATGATAAACTAATCTGGTCAAATTTTTAATAAAATGGTGAGTTTAAAAATAAAATGCAGTTTGTCAATGTCAAAATTGTTGTTACGGTCCACAGAAGCCGAGCACAAGCTGCAGCTCAGTTTTAACAGTGAATGAATACAACATACGATGCAAGTAGAAAAACTTACATGTAAGGTAACAATGTAAGAGAATCAGTTTTACTCAGCAGAAGGGTTACATATTGCAATATAGTTATTTATTGATGACTGAAATTTGTAACCCTTTGGGCATTTCAAAGAAAAAGCACAACATTTGTGATGTCTGTTGGGTTCTGGCTAATCTTCTTTATCATCTATTAACCTTGTTATGTTACAGTAGTTACTTCAAAACATATGGTTATGCATTTGTTGTAGAACCACTTCTGTTCAAGGAACAGAATTTTTCTTATTGGTAATTTAGTTCCTGAACATGACAATATCATTTTGGATCTGAAAATGATTGTTTAACTTCATGCTTCACCTTTTTTTAGTCAAGAATCTGGTGGTATTTCCTGATTAAAGTTGAAGTGGTTTTCTTGATTTTGGGAAAATTGTCAAACTTCTCATATTGGCTAACAAGGCCTTGTTTGTTGTTCAGCTAAACCTGAAGAATTAAACAGTTTTTACCCACTGTACTTGCTACAACATTCAAAGAAGGCTTCTGGTTACAGCCATGACACCTTCAGTCCGACATCTGCAGAAGTTACATGTAGCAGGTTGTACATCACTGTCTGTGCATAGGTCTGCAGAAGGTGCAGGTAGAAGAATTAGAAAGCAATCTGAATCAAAAATGGCTGATGTTTCAGATGGAGACACCACCAGCTCTCTTGAAGAGGAAAGGAAAGCTCTGCTGGTGGAAATAAAAAAGAAGAACCCCAATAATACATTTATTGATACTGCCATTGCAAAGACCTATGCATTAAGGAGATGATTGATAATAAGCCTCTTATGAGTGATCCACATATCCAGATGGCCAGCATTATTCACAGAGAAACAAGTATTCTGCATATTTTAAAATTTTACATTTTTAATTTACTGTCAAAATGGAATTTAAAGAAGAATTTATCTAAAAACATGTGTATACTTATGTATATACACCCTGGTGCCATCTCAAATTTATATGATATTGCTTCTAAATTAATGTGCTTGGTTTTAAGTGAGGAATAGACCAATATACTCCTATTTCCTCCTTTCCTCCTTTTTCACTCTCTTGTGAATTGTTGTCCTCATGGCATGATTTACAATACAAAAGGTATTGTATTGTGTGCCTATTGGCATTTCAGGACTCAAACCAGAACAAGCGAATTGCTTTCTTGCTTAAAAATGCCCCACTTCCTCCATTTTTCAAAGCCTTGTCACGTGTTTAAAAAGACTATAGATTTACATAAGAGATTAAATGCACTCCTTAAAGTGCAAAAGTTGTTAAAGTGGAAATGAAGCAGTGAACAAGTTAACTATTATTTGGTCAATGGGTTTCCATTCTAATCAAACATCACATAACAAACATAATCATGTAACAGAAAAAGATGTCTTGTAGCTTTTGTAGCAGGGGTGCCTCCATCTTGCAGTACTACAACCTGTGATGTCTTGCCTGAGCTCAGCAGATACAGCGGTAGAGTTAAAGATTTAAGAAGGCTACAATGAAATAATTGAGAATTAATAGAGTTAAAATAAAGATGTGATTGTTTTGGGATATTGCCTCACATCAACCTAGCTTCTCTCTGACATTTTGTCAAAGTTCATGTATTTTTCTAAGTTTGTGTATTTTTCATAAATACTAAGATGGTTTATAAATCATTTGTTAAAATGAAGGATTAATCTCTCATTTGAATGTATATTTATTTACTTATGCATATTTTAAAAAACAAATTAAAGAAATTCTATAAATAAAGTCGAAAGTCTGGCATGGGCGTAATTGGTACAGAAAGAACCATTTAAGCCCATTTGTGTTCCAAATAAGCCCACAACCACAATTATTGACACAAATATAAAAAATATTATTATTTTTCAGGTAGTAAAAACATATTTATTCAGTAACATGTTATACATGTTGTACACAATTTTTGAACTTGCATTTAATGTTTGGCTTGTAACAATGAACCACCACAAACATGACCAAGTAGGCCTAAAACTAATTTTCATTGGTTTCAGTATTTAACATTTAATTTAATATTGACAACATTTAATTATATTGAATTATATTAATTATATTAAAATACTGATAAAATAAAAAATGTATTTGTCTTTAAAAGTAGTAATTACATTACAGTGCATTAACAATATCTTTGAAATAAACATGAAATAGGCCTACAAATTGGTAAACAGGTTACTGATCAGCCACTTTCATTTCTTTCAGCTTTCTTTTGCAAAGACTTTCAATTGCAAAAAGCTGCATAACAAAAAGCACTTCACAGTATGTGATGTGCTATGTAGTCTAGTTAGTGATGTCAGGGAGATATAAGAATAGCAAAGTCACTGAATTACAGAAAAAATGTACCAAATATCATACTTTCAAGCAATTTCCTATTTAAATACATTAGATGGGCATAAATGGAACATACTGGTCTTAAATGGTTCTACAGTGATTACTGAGGAAATATAAGATATACAGTATATAAAGAATATAAGATATATATATACATATATTTTATGTTTGGAACATATTACGCTTTGAAGTTGTTCTCATACAAAGTTTGCATATGCTGGCTGCTTTTTGGGTTACTGTACCATTTAAGCCCACCTTGAAAAAAAAATTTTTGAAAATATTTAACTCACCCAAACCCTTTATTGTGCTTTGATATATTGATGTGAAATGCATCAGAAAACATTTAGTTCATACACTTAATATTTGTAATACTCCAATCGCATTGTGCATATCGTGACTACTGATTTGACCTTGCGATTTGCTCGCTATGCCAAGTAGCAACTAGCTTTCTAAATAAAACCAAATAGTTCAAATTAACCAAGAACAACATAATACACAAAAAAAACAAATCATTAATCTCTTAAATTACATGTACTTCACAAATTAATGGTTGAAAATAGTTGCAAGATAATTTTTTCTGAGGGATCCCAAAACACCAAAGTTTTGAGGCGACTTAAAATGAGCCCCATTGAGACTGCATGAATATGGTTGGGCTTAACTTAATGACAAATGTGATTGTTCAACAAATACTGACATGTTGGTAAGTTGTCGGATTTGATCAAATAAGTAACACAAGACCCTCTTTTTTTATATTTGAAGTCAAAGTTGCAAGTGGGCTTAAATGGTGCCTGGTTTAATGGGTACACTTACCCTACTCATTCAATATCTTTTTTGTATTTTCAGCCATCCAATAAAATTGAAGTAATTTTAAAGGGCATTCATGTGGGCATTTTGATCATAAGCGAGGAGCCATGTATTCAAAAGAAATAAATGTCATTGCATTCATTTATAAAGAACAGCTGGCTCTCACAGACATTTCAGATATCCCCAAGGCATTTGGACTTCTGATGGGTGAACATTGACTACCCCAAGAACATGAAGTACACCTTTGAGGTGCTACAAAAACAATGGACATTGGTGAAAACAGTTGTTCTTCGTTTGTTCATGGTCTCTGCAACAAATTACTACACAACTTTTTTTTTTGCTTTAAAAGCTTTAAAAAGCTTTTTAAAGCTTTGGGGTTATGCACTTTGTTCAAGCTGAATTTTAATGTTTTGGTCAAGTTACGACAACAAATACACTGTCAAAACCAAATTGTCACAGGTGAACATAAAAGGCAGAAACGAGACGATGTAGAATCAAAAGTCTTTAATAGATATATTCCACAAGACAAGTAAACCAGGCATAAACACCCAACATAACTTCAATACCAGACAACCAACACTAAACAGGAAACAACTTTTAAAAGCACACTAATTACACAGACAGGTGATAGTAAATAAACTCAACATGAACAGGAAAACCAAATATGGGCATACACGTGGGAGAACCCAAACAGACAGTCCAACAGGGGCGTTGCACAAATACAATGTTAACTGTCTGTTAAACTGTATACTATAATTTTGATCTGTAATTCTTATTTTGTTTTTTTTTATTTGTTAGAGGTAATTGACAAGAGTCTCTGTTTTATATTTTGTATAATTGTAACGGATCAGCCCATTCCGCCACGACAGCAGAGGGAGCCCTCACCAGAGTTCCTGATTTCCTGTTTGGGACTATATAAACCATGTGCACTCACAGTTTCATTGCGAAGTATTTCCAGCCTTAGCCTGCCTTACCGAGCGTTTATTCATTGACTGCTATCCTGTGTTTGATCCTGTTTGTTACCTGTTTACCGCTTGTTGGATTACCCCTTTTGGTTTGTTTGCCTGGTTCCTGTTTTGCCTCTGTGTTTGACCATTGCCTGTTTAGCCATTGTTTGATTGTTTGCTGCCCGCCCTGAACCACGCCTGTTTAACGTTTCTGCATGTTTGCTGCCTGTCTCGACCTCTGCCTGTTTATCGACTCAATAAAGCTCTGCGCATGGATTCTAACAATGCATCTGCCTCGCCATCATTACAATAATGTAAATTAGTATGGGGACTGTTAGAAACCTCAGAAGGATTAATGCATATTCAGTGCTAAAAGTCATCCTTATATTTATAAAATAAAATTTATAAAATAAATTTATATTAATATTTTTAGCTGATGTTTCAATTTCAGATAGCTTGTTTGCAGAAGAAAATCAATTAAAATGTGAATGAAAAAGTTGTCTCAATTATTGTCAGTTTTCAAGGCAAAAAAAGTTTGTCATCTTAACTCAAAATGTTAAGGCAGCAGGGTAACAAATGTGCTTAAGTTTAACCAGCTCATAAGTTTTCACTTCTTACAATAACACAACATTTGTTGACTGGACTAGAAATAGAAAATACTAGGACTAGAAAATAATACTTAGTTAATACTTAACTTGGGGATATCTGTTTTTTAGTTATCTTTTGAAGGTTGACTCCACTCTGAAGGGAAGTTAACAATCTGTTAGGGAGCTCGAGCTGCTATGCTGGCCTTGCTGTTGCATGTAAGCAGAGGATGCAGCAGATGCCTGGTCTTGGTGGGGCAAGAGCTCCCTGGTCTGCTTCTTAGCCGTACAGTATCTGTCAACTGCGGAGTTAACAACATCACCAAACAGACCATGAGAAGCAATCGTGGGCATCCAAAAGGAATGTTTTTAGCTCCTCTAATGTGGCTTAAAAAGAAGGCTTGTCTGCTTCTGTCACACCAGGCCAGCAGGCAATTTCCTGTTTGTGGCAATAAAACAGAGGCCCACCGAACAGGAGGGGGCGAAGTGTTGTTTTGCCTTTTTCCATTGTCTTCTTTCTGTGTTTCCTGGTTCCTTGTTTTTGCCTTCTCTGGATTATCGATCCTGAACTGTTTTCTGGTTTATTGAGTGTATTGCTGCCTGCCCCTATGATCGCTGTTTACTGGATTTTGATTTTGCCTCGGATATCCCTGTTTGCCTGTGTTTTAACTCTGCTTGTTGGTGACCATGTTTCTACATAAAAACCTGCAAATGGATCCGCACGTCTCTGACTCATATGTAACAGAACACTTCGCCTCACCAGGATCCAGTGGTTTTTCTGAGGACCCAGTCAAACAACTGTTGCATCTCAGACAAGGTAATTTATCCATGGAGGATTATGTTCATCAATTTTGTGCATTAGTAAATCAGGTTACAGTTTACGATGAACGGCTGTTTAAAGATCTGTTTCATTTTGGACTTAATGAGCCGATCAAGTCTCAATTAGCCAAGGAGGTGGATAGATGTACTTTGATGGACGTTTTGGACTGTGTGCTTTTGCTGTGTGGTTCAGCGTTCACTGTGGGTGATGTAGAGGTGCAGGACACCGCACTCACACATGTAAAGGCTGCCACGCCAGAGCGTGCGCACAAAATGGCGGCAATAGCAGAGTCTGATCACAAAATGGCAGACACCACACCATCACATTCTGTCAACACTGATCCTCCAGAGTCACTTTATTTCACCGCTAGTTATCCAGAGTCTCTTCATGTCTCCTCTGTTCTCCCTGAGTCAGCTCACGGTATCACCAATCGTCAGGAGTCAAGCTGGACCACCACTGATCCTCACAAGCTAAGTCAAAGTTTCATAAGTCCTCACAATTCTAGTCAAATTCTCTCTGAAATGCTTAAGTCTAGTCAAATAACTATGTATTTTCCCGAGGCAGATCTACTCAGGTCTGAGTTTCCAGGGTCAAGTCCAGTCAAGTCTGAGTTTCCAGAGTCAAGTCTAGTCAAGTCTGAGTTAACCCAAGTTACCAAAGATCATCACGAGTCAAGCCACATTTCAACCGATCATCCAGAGCAGTGTCACGTCTCAGCCGATCATCAGGAGCCACAGCACAAGATGGCAACCAAGCTAGAGCCTCAGCGCAAAATAACTACCACACCTCATCCCTCAGCCTTGACAGAGATACAGTCTAACTCCTCAGCCACCATGGATGTCTCCTCTATGTTTCCGAGCATCATGGGCGTGGCGCATTATTTAGAAACATGGTCACCATGTTTCTAAATAATGAATATCCCTGTTTGCCTGTGTTTTAACTCTGCCTGTTTGTGACCATGTTTCTAAATAAAAACCTGCAAATGGATCTGCATGTCTCCGACTCATACGTAACAACCTCACTACCTGCCTGGCTGACAGTCATCAGATTGTTATGTTACACTGACAGCATCAAGTCATCATCTGGCTCAGAAGAAACTACAGAGTGGGCTTCTGAAGCTGGCGTGAGCTCATCTGATTCAGTGGAAAGCGTGAGAGAAAAGGCAAAGCCTATGCTCCTCCGCCAAATGTGAACACTGAAGTAACAGCTCCAAAACTGACACACAGCATGCTGGAAATGCTGCAGAAATGTTAAACAATTCATTAACATATTAGCTAACAAACATTTCCAGCAGTAAATATGGATTTGAGAAGAAAGGTAAGACCATTGTTTCCACACAGGCAAAAAAAAACTGAAACACAAGTATGGAAAAAAAAAATTAGTGGCTTTTTAAAGTACTACTAAACTAAACATGTAAGCATAATAGTGTGTTTAAGAAATGAAGTAAAAGAGTGTGTTTAGTGTTTTTATTTAAAACAAAAATTGTTAAAAAATGAGTAACTGAAGTCTGCATTTCAAGTTTACTGAATCTGTGTTCTGCAACAGTGACACTATATATTTGTTGTGTTTGATATTGAGTTTACTAGATCAATGTACCTCTACTTTGACTGATTAAAAATGTGATAGCATTTACAACTTGTTGTCCAAATGTATAACGGACACAGGAAACCAGTGGGATCCATATGCAGCTTTCTTAAAAAAAAATTAAAAATGTAAGCTTTATTAAAAAAAAAAAAAAAAAAGTAAAAAGTAAAAAGAGTAAACAGGCAAAGGTCAACAATGGCAAACAGTAATGGCAGAGGCAAACCAGAATCAGAGTCGGGGCACAGGCGAAGTTCGAGGCAGGCGGCAGACAAAGGGATATCCGTAATACAGGCAATGGTCGGGGCAGGCAGCAGACAAGAAACGTAATCCAATAAACAATCCAAGTCACAAGGCAGGCAGCAAACAATGAGGAACAGACCAGGGTAATAACAGGATATCCAGAAACAGGTAAAATGCTCAGAAATGTAACCAGAGGAAAACAAGACTTCGCAATGATAGAGAGTTTGTGCATGGTTTATATACAGAGTCCTTGATGAGTGATTGCTTGCAGGTGAGGTG
>JAZGTK010010542.1:0-16318 GCA_036877625.1 Ambastaia sidthimunki | reverse complement strand
TTATGTTTTGTGTAGCAGGTTTTAGTGACAAGGTGAACGCAAGGTTAAAACATCGCTGTCAGTGATGGCGATGAAGACTTGATAACAAATCCGTTACTTGCGTCTGATTCCGTGATTCATGAATGCGGTGAAATACACGAATCAAAAACTAAATGTTTTATTCATAAAACATGTTTAATAGCATACAGTTGCATTGCACCGATGGTTTACATGCATTTACCAAAGCGAGCAGGTATTTTCACAACATATACATGACACTGCTGATCATATTAACGTGTCCCATGTTGTGCTTGTTTAAATAAACTGTAGTTTTAAAATACAAGAAAAATTGTAAGAAAACGAATGTACGCTGTCTAAACTATCTGATAACACTGTGTGTTCAAAACAAGTGAGGTTAACAAAATATCCACCGGATAACCTTGATGTTGTCATGTGGCCATGACGTGAATAAATGACAGGATATCGATTTGAGTGTAATAGTGCAAAACGTATTAATGTTATTCATAAGTTTGTTTCGCAACTCTTGAGTAACATTTCTCTTTATTTCAGCTTGCTCTGGGTCAGGGTGCCCGTCGCCTGCATGTGGCGGCAGCGCTGAACGCGAAGGCCAGTGTGGCCATGAGCCGCTTTGAGCCAAACTCTTACATCAACTACAACAAGCTCCGCTCAAATATTGACATTGTGCGCAAAAGGTCAGCCTGCTTTACAGTATTTTACACTCGATTTTATTTGCTTTCATCCCCTTATCTTTTATGTAGTTGTTTTGTATGTATTCTTAGTGAAGAAATCAGTTTAATAGCCCCTTAATGTTTTCTCTAGTCTAAGAAAGATTTTAGAGAATCTTTCTTGTTAATCTTTTCTAGTGAATTTTTATCTTGAGCTATAATTCAAGATATATATATATTTGGCATTTCTAACATGTAAAGTTCACCTTTGATTTTCCAGACTCAACCGGCCGCTCACTCTGTCAGAGAAAATCGTCTACGGCCATCTGGATGACCCAGCAGGCCAGGAAATCGTTCGGGGTCGCACTTACTTGCGCCTGCGACCGGATCGGGTTGCCATGCAAGATGCGACGGCGCAGATGGCCATGCTGCAGTTTATCAGCAGCGGACTTCCAAGAGTAGCCGTGCCATCCACCATCCACTGTGACCATCTCATCGAGGCCCAGACTGGAGGAGCCCAAGATCTACAAAGGGCAAAGGTGATAAAGACAACATTAATATTATTAAAAATGGTTACGGATATGGCTGATTAATCAATTAACATCATAATTGAGCTTGAAAATGGAGTCATTTCCTGTTTTCTTGCTTTCCAGGAAGTGAATCACGAAGTCTACAATTTCCTTGCTAGCGCTGGAGCTAAATATGGTGTTGGCTTTTGGAAACCTGGTTCCGGAATCATCCATCAGGTACTGAAGACAACATCTTTTGTCCAGCGGTTGACCAATGGCCAGTAAAATATTTGACAGATGTCGATTATTTCTCAAGGAAGCATGTTTTTTGTGAAGTTTTATGTCTTCGTGTTTTATGTTGCTAATGTTCATACATTCCCAGTTTAGCGTTTATTATAGATCCTGTTTGATCCCTTTCCAGATTATCCTGGAGAACTATGCGTACCCTGGAGTCATGTTGATCGGTACAGACTCTCACACTCCTAACGGTGGGGGTCTGGGCTGTATCTGCATTGGGGTTGGTGGGGCTGATGCTGTGGATGTCATGGCAGGAATCCCCTGGGAGCTGAAGTGTCCAAATGTGAGCTGCTATTGACCCCCTGAACGTTACTGTTGCCTGGCAACTGTCGGTTTTTATTTACATAATTTAATGGCTTTTCTAGGTCATCGGTGTGAAACTGACAGGCACTCTGTCTGGCTGGACCTCACCAAAAGATGTCATCCTCAAAGTAGCTGGTATTCTGACCGTGAAGGGAGGCACTGGTGCCATCGTGGAGTATCACGGCCCGGGTGTGGACTCCATCTCCTGCACAGGTAAAAACTAGCAACCAGTGTGTGTTCAGATGTCACGTTGACATGTTCCTACAAGTGAAGATGCTTTGCCTGCATCTGGGTTTTGGAAACAGGTATGGCCACAATCTGTAATATGGGTGCTGAAATTGGAGCTACCACATCTGTGTTTCCCTACAACCATCGTATGAAGACCTACCTGGAGAAAACGGGGCGTGAAGGTAAATAAACGGCAACGACTGGTTAAATGATCATTCAGCTACTTTGTTCAAAGTCTGACCTCATTCTCTCGTTGAACAGAAATTGCTACTCTGTCAGACGAAAACCAGGATCTGCTGGTGCCCGATTCCGGTTGTCATTACGACCAGCTGATCGAGATCAATCTGAGCGAGGTAAGAACAGGTCAAGAGGAACGTGTAAACCGCAACCAGGTTGAAAATTAACTAAATAGGTTACTGAGCAAGTACATGATAAACCAGTATTCAACATCTCCCAACCTTACCTCAGTTCATAACTGTTCATAAAAGTTTATAACACAAGAAAAACATGAGCCGGCTACTATATCGCATATTTGAGTACTGTTAGATGCATTTTTACATTTCAAACAGAGATGGCGGTAGAGAGGCAAACGTTACGGATTGCAGCTTTAAGGTTATTTCAAAGTTACTTGACTAAATGCTCTGTAATGATTTTTATCTTCTGTTAGCTGAAGCCTCACATCAACGGCCCGTTTACTCCTGACCTGGCCCACCCGGTTTCAGACGTCGGCTCTGTCGCAGAGAAGAACGGCTGGCCCCTGGATGTCAAAGTCGGTCAGTCATTTAGTTCCTGCTGCTTGTTTATAGCCAGTTTTTATTAAACGGCTGGCTGCAGTTAAACTTTGCTCTTTGTTCTGGCATAACCCAGGACTGATCGGAAGCTGCACCAACTCCAGTTACGAGGACATGGGCAGGGCTGCTTCTTTAGCCAAACAAGCGCTGGATAAAGGCCTCAAGTGCAAAGCCCAGTTCACCGTTACACCCGGATCTGAGCAGATTCGTGCCACAATTGAGAGAGACGGCTATGTGAGTTTGAGTGGTAGAGCAGATTTTTTTATTAGTTGACATAGTTAAAGATTGAATTTTTACAAGGCACTTGTGTGTATGCATTCAGATTTTTTTTATTTGGTGTATAACATTGAAAGTTGTATCTTTTCCTGCAGGCTAAAATTTTGAGGGATGTTGGTGGAGTTGTTCTGGCTAATGCCTGTGGACCCTGCATTGGTCAGTGGGACAGGTAAGGTGCTTGTCTATTTAACAAATGAAATAGGATGGAATAGTCACAAAATAAATTTGCATGAGAAGTAACATATGAACAAGCACTTTTAGAAAATCAGTAGGCAAGAACACGAGGCAGTCTCGGTTTAGTGTCATTCTGCAGAATGTCACAGTTGACCAATCAGAATCAAGTATTTCAGATTTCAGAAGTCATATTTTATAAACCAATGAAATCTCGCTTGCAGACGTGACGTCAAGAAAGGGGAGAAGAACACCATCGTCACATCGTTCAACAGGAACTTTACCGCTAGAAACGACGCTAACCCTGCCACCCACGCTTTTGTCACTTCCCCTGAGGTACGCAGTTGAAATGACCTGAACTGCATGCTAATGTTTTAAACCCCCTTCTGTACAATTCCTCAAATCTCTGTTTTTTTTTTTATGAAATTTTCCTCTGTTATCTTGCAGATCGTCACAGCACTTGCCATCGCTGGCACTCTGAAGTTCAACCCCGAAACTGACTTCCTCACAGCTCCCAACGGAGAGAAGTTTAAACTGGTGCCACCCACAGGAGATGAACTTCCAGCCCGTGACTTTGACCCAGGTCAGGACACCTACCAGCACCCGCCCGCTGATGGTTCTGGTCTGAAGGTGGACGTGAACCCACAGAGCAACCGTCTGCAGCTGCTGGAGCCTTTTGACAAATGGAGTGGAAAAGATCTAGAAGACCTTCAAGTTCTCATCAAGGTATTTTTGTAGTTCTTACAGTAATAGATGTTTAAAATTCTGGATCGTAGTTGTACTTCATGCTCGTATTCTCCAACATCTCCAAATCAGTATTATTTGTTTTTTTTAGTGTTATTTATTAGTAAGTAAAATAATTACAAAAACTAAACTAACGTTCATGACTCCAGAACTATCTAAAATAAAAAGGACCAGAAATTAAGTTTAGTCCTTAACTCGCAATGAGACTAAACCACTAAAACCTGTAGAAAATGATTAAAACAATGTGATGAAGTGAGAACTATTTCAAAAAACAGATTGAAAATAGAACACAAATTTCTAATGCTCTGCTTTGTAATTTATCTCTTATTTTCAGGTAAAGGGTAAATGTACTACAGACCACATCAGCGCTGCTGGACCCTGGCTGAAGTTCCGCGGCCACCTCGACAACATTTCTAACAACCTGCTCATTGGTGCCGTGAACATTGAGAACGACGCTGTCAATAAAATTCGAAACCATCTGACCGGAGACTACGGTGGCGTCCCAGACGTTGCCCGTCATTACAAAGTAAGTACTTGGCTTTACTTACTTGCCTGTTGAAAACAATCGCGTTGCTAACTTTTGCTGGGTGGCTTGTGATGTTCCACAGAAGAATAATCTTTCATGGGTAGTGGTGGGAGACGAGAACTACGGTGAAGGTTCCAGCAGGGAACACGCAGCCCTGGAACCCAGACATCTAGGCGGGAGGGCCATCCTCGTGAAGAGCTTCGCTAGAATCCACGGTGAGTGGGAATGAGTTTTTTCTTCACTTCAAGCCACCTGAAGCGTCTCATTTCACGATTGGTTTAACGTTATCTGTCAACAGAAACGAACTTGAAGAAACAGGGTCTGCTGCCCCTCACCTTCTCCAACCCTGCCGATTACGACAAAATCCGCCCAGATGATAAAATCTCCATTGCAGGTCTTCAGAGCTTTGCTCCTGGAAAGGTAAGACCTGTTCTGTCAAACAGTGACTTGTTTATATACTTTCTTATCCTACAAGAGAATTTGGCTAAAGATTTTACAGTAACATTTGTCATTTTGTGTTTTATTAGCCACTGAAGGCTGTGATCAAGCACATTGATGGAAGCAAAGAAACTATCGAGTTGAACCACACCTTCAACGAGACCCAGATCGAGTGGTTCAAGGCTGGCTCCGCCCTCAACAGGATGAAAGAGCTGCAGAAATGAACCGTGGGCCTTTAAATGTGAGGCGGGGCTAAATAAACATGTATAAAGGTGGGGAGGGGTTATGTATGAAGTGGAAGTGGTCTGCAGGGTGAAAGGTTTATACACACACGTCATGTAATTATAAACTAAAGCAAAAACAATGCACACAATACATGTTTAAAACTGTTGCATAGACAAGTTATCAATACACAAACATCTACAGGTTAAATTGCAGAATGTTTATTAGAAATTGCATTGCAGAGTTAAAAATGGGCAAAACTGTAAAGTGTGTACATTTAAAGTTTCATCTGTTACCTCACAATGAATAATTATTACACAGACATCAGAGTTGAATTCATAATATAATTTGAGTGCATTTGATCAGATAAGTATTGAAATAATAATATAATAATAATATCTGACCTTTTTTCTGTTCTTTATTACATTGAACTACAGCTGCTTGTGAAATTGTCCTGTAATTGATTCTGTTGATGGCTTGATTGTATTTCACACTTTTAACAGCTCAGTCACTCATAATGATCTGTTCTCGAATGCTAAAATTTGACCGGTTATTGTCCATGTAGCTGTTTTTGCCGCGAGACAGAATGGCTCATTTACGCTTAACGTCCACGCCACCCAAAATGTTAAAATGTGTTATTGCTGACTGCATCACAGGTCAACGTTTTAAACCGAATGATTATTTGTAGAAATAAAATGTCAGTGATTCTCATGTGCATTATCTGAAGCATTTAACTCACAGTTCTGAGCAGCGTTTCAATCTTAATTGTGAGCACTTCCTGTATATTTGAGTGCCCTTTTTTGCAGGGTTGTATTTTCTTTGTCCTTGCACACTATAAACATCAGACACTGATAGTTAGCACCTGTTCTACAGGAGGCAGAAAACTACTAGCTTTATCTGACTCAAACTCATGCTTATCTGGTTAACTTTTACATTTTTGTGTGTGAACGCAAGGCAGTTGTAAAAATAAAGAGTGCTATGTTGCACCCGGGTACACCTGGGAATGTGTGAAGCTCTTTCAAACGAATAAAGGGTCTTTTACTGCTTGTAACACCCCACAAACACACTCCTAGTAACAGCTCCATTATTTTTTTGTTTTCCTTGTTTTGTTTTTCTTTCTGGAGGTGATGAATGCTGATCAGTCAGAGTGGATTATGAAATAAAAGTAATTTCAAATATACATTGTTTCTTTTATGTGTGTATTGTAATTTATTACAGAAACATTTTGTTATGCTGGTTAAAAGTCTTTGTATTCAATCACTAAGTGGTCTAAATATATTTATATCTTCTGTGGAGGACGCAGGACCGTTAAAGTTTTGTCCAATCATTGCATTAGTTCCGAATGCAATGATAGGATGTCCTAACTGCCTGTCAATTATGCATTGCATTGGTGTGATGAAAGAGGTGTGGCTTTGTGGGGTGGGATCTTATGTTTTTGCTTTAAGCTTTGATGCTTTTAGCTTTTATTAGCCAGCTTTTTGAAATTCCCTGGCCTACATTTAACTAATAGTGATAACTGACTGCCAAGCTTTATCCTGACTATTAAAAAATACATTTCATGTACAGATATGGAAAAAAAAACATTACATCTTTACGCCCCCAATACGTCTGTATTGTTCTGTAAGTTACGAATTTGCAAAAACTTGCTACCTACAATTTTATAATCAACGAGGCATTATTATAATGTAAGCGTTCTGATTGGTCGACTGGATGCTGACGTCAGGCTCCATCGTTTGTTGTACAGACGCACATTGATTATAAATGGGCGTTTTTGTTTTCTGGCGTCGCGTCTCTTGTTTTCATTGCAGATGGGGTGTTGAAACCTCATTTTTCGTGCACTAAGTCTATGGCGTCTTGAATAAAGTATGCAGAACGCAAATTGTAGTATTCAAGCGTACAGCATGGGACTCTGATCCATCTGTGTTGATATTTTTCCGCAGTGCTTGCGACAGCTCGGTATTGCTCTATTGTATTGCACGGTAAGCCATTGTTTCATTGTTGCTATATTATTATCATTTTATTATCCATCTCCGTATGTTATACTATTCAATAAATGTATTTAGAGGCCTTGCCGTGATCTGTCGCATAGCACAGAGCGATTCCTCGACATTTATCATATAGTTTATATTTCATTATATATTTTAATTCATTATATATCATATTTTAGTCTTTTTCTATAGGCTGCAGTGGTTGGATGTGTTGTCTTTCATAGATAACAGGACTGAAACCCGTCGAGCACTGGACGAAAATAACAGAATAATAATAATAATAATAAAGTAACAAGATCATGAGTCAAACACAGCTGATGCAACCCACATTACAGCATCTGTAACTAGGAAAAGTAAATAAAATGTGACAAATAAGATTTATGATATACTGAATTTTAATGCACAGAGACCCTCATCTTTAGTGAACCCCACAGCAATGGCTGATTCACACAAAACCTCCACACCAGACCCCCAGCCACACTGCCCGAGGACCCCTGCATCACTTACGTTACCCTTCCTGAGGGATGGCAGTATTGTCCTGGAGAGAAAACCGGCCCAGACAGGAGAACCACTCAGTCCGTTGCCAACCAAGCGGACACGCACTTATTCAGCGTGAGTACATGTTTTACAAAGCAGAAATATGTCATGTGTTGCGTGTAACGTAATTGGTTAGGAACCATGTGTATTAATTCATCACTATTAATGAGTTCATTCTTATTTCATGATTCTGTTCTGATACTTTATCAGATCGGTAAGAGCCAAATCCGGACCCGTCTTCAAGGGAGTTTGCAAGAACTTCTCAAGGTCACAAGGTCACGGGTTCATTCGCCCCTCCCATGGAGGAGAAGACATATTTGTTCACATCTCAGAGTAAATTAAAAATTATTATATAAAGACAAACATTTTTACTCTGTCACGGATTATTCCGGCACCTTTTGGGTTTCCTTAGACGCTGGTGGAACCTTTTGGAGAACCTTTAGCATCCATTAATAGAGACTCAAATATCTGATGTACTCGGTAAACCTATCAACCTTTATGATGTGGTCACTGAAGGAACCATGGACAATCTTTAAAGTTCTTGCAGGAACTAAGCAGTAAGTTCTTCAGAAAACAGAACAATGTTCTCCACTGGCATCTAAGGAACCCCAAACAGTGTCTTGAGATACTTTATTTATAGCGTGAAGTGACCTGAAACATCTGATGTTGAAGTTTGTCCTGAATAATAATAAAATTCCCTTTTTTTAGTATCGAGGGTGAATATGTACCAATGGAGGGGGATGAGGTGACCTACAAAGTGTGTCCAGTTCCTCCCAAGAACATAAAATTCCAAGCCGTTGAGGTGGTCATCACCAACCTCAGTTCCGGAAGGAAGCACGAGACATGGTCTGGGCAAGTCATCAGCTCCTAGCTCAGACCTTCAGTGTCCATCAGAAGAAAGAAGTGAAGAAGAAAAAGTTTAAGGAAGGGGTTATGCAGAACGAAGAAAAAAAGAAAGTTTAAAGGTTTAACTTAATGGTGCTCATGCGGGAGTGATGGTGAGGCCTACAATGGTGTTATTTGTAAGCAGGACAAGGATGGAATAGCAATTAGTGTTATGCAACCGTTGTTTTCTCTAGTCTGGAAAGTGATAGAAGTTGTTAAGGGGTCTGAGATTTGAGTCCGAGTGTTTTGACATCTTTGGCAGAACATGATATAACTGTGACACAAAACGGCAGCAGTTTGCCCTTGTTTTTGTCATCACATGCGTATTTTCACTTAATGTAAATCGCACACTAGTTTCTCAAACTATTTAATTTCATGCAAATTTAGTCACAAAGAAAAACTGCGTTTCTGAATTGTAACCGATAAAACGTTAAGTTGTACGTTTTTGCAAGATACAAACCCGTCATTAAGTGTGAATTTTGTTACCAAACGCAATGGTCATTATGATAATTCTAATAAAACTAATAAAACAAAATAAAATTGTCAATGCAGCATTATTTATAGTAAGTCATATCAATTATATAATAACTTTATTTAACAATTTAATTACAGCTTTATTTTCACAGATGTATCACATTATAGTGTGTATTGCTAGAGGGATGTTTGAAATGTACTAAGACTATTAGTAACTGTTAAATAAATTCCATATATAATAATATAATCTAAATTTTGCTTAGATTATATTCTTGTTATATGTCAGGATCTTCAGTATATAACATTTAATGCAAAATGTAAGACGACGAGTGTGTGACATTTGTGCGCCCGGCCACTAGAGGGAGCAGCGCAACATGAAAATGAGAGAGTTTGGTTAACTGAACGTTATATATGACCCTATATATGACATTTTAAATAACTATCATTATGAAACTTAAACCAGGAATCGCTTGTCACGATCAATTTGTTACTTGATTTGTTTAAAATAATTTTCTCTCCAACCATAATATGATCACGTGACCCGCATTGCGGAAACAGCGCAATAAACACAAAGAAACGTGTAATTCAACACAGTTTATCAATAACTGGGTATCGGTACACACTATATACTTTATTTAAAGTTTAAAATTAAACAATTTAAATAAACAAAAGACGCAAATAATAAACATTACGGTTTAGTATCAGTGTACGTGACGCATATCCTCTTTGCTCTGATGCCTTTATGGCGGATGTGTTTATTATAGGATAATGGCTTTATGGCCCAACATCATCTTCAACCTTTGTCCCTTATTTCTCCTCTGTAGTCCCATTTGTTCAATGTTCTGTAGACATTCAATGTTATTTCAGGTGCTTTCAAAGAAACCTTTTAAAACTTTAGATATTTTAATTCACTAAGCTTAACCAGATCACTAACCTTGCTGATATCTCATAAGTTATACTAAGTTATATTATTTTGGTTTATATAAGTTATATCATTTCGGTTTGATCTGAATTCAATCTATCTAGACTTAAATATAGATTTATTTATAGATTAAATTAGTCTTTTATGCAGTAACACAACAAAAGAAAATATTTAAAAATATAAGCCTGGAGGTTTATCCAACTAACTTTTACTTTGAGGCTGTTTAAATCCTAGTGAGCTAGGATTGCTGTCTAGGTAGGGAGCACGTTGAGATTTGAGACACAACCTTTGAACGTGCTCGCGTGTTGTTCATTAACACGTTGAGGTGAAAACAGGGAACAATGTGGAAGAAGAAGGTCGTGTATTTCAACCAGAAATTCCTTCTTTATTTTTGTTTTTTGCACTGTTTCCTGGGAAATATGACGAAGGATTGCTTACTATTGTCGTATTAATAGCCTTGGAAAAGCTGTATTGCGACAAGAAACAGATTTTGGGGGGTTTATTGCATTAAAAAAACGCCACATTTATTTAATCTTGGGACTAAAACAGGATCCGTTTTAAAGGACTTGAAGTTTTTGTTGAATAACAGAGTTTGCCTGAACTTCAGGTTGTATTGCAATATATAACTGCATGCTTTTCTTACCATTGTGAGCAGAAATGGATTGCAAATGGTTATTTGCGTGTGTTTTTTTGAGTTGCATAAAGAAAAGCGACTTTATGAGTCAGTCCTGTTTTAATGGAAGTTACATGATGAATGTTGTATTACTGGATGACGACGTGTCGCCCTGGAGTATCAATTTCGTGAAGCCTGCGGTGCTGAGAGCCGTTTCCCAGACCAACTCTATAGAGGGTAAAACACAATAAATAATGTCAAATAACAGAAGAGACCTAAATAAACATAATTTACCTGCTTTTTAAGGTGTGCGTCGCAATCTAACGGTGAACTTCAAGGGATTTCAGACTATTTATTACCTGCGGAAAGGTTGCGCCAGTAGCACCTGCGAGGGGGTTGAGATTCTCAATGACCTCAAGGTCTGTTTTATTGCATTGAATAAAGATTAAGTTTATTAAAAACAATATTTATTTTTATCATTGTGATTATTAATATGGATTATGTTGCAGTACGCAGGTGAAGTGGGCTGTGCTCTGCTGGGACCCACCTGCACTTACGCTACTTTCCAAATGGTTGAGTATGTAGAATTTGTTTTTGGGCTACTGTCTGTATTGTTTATGTATTTATTTGCTTGCTTTGTGTTGTTTTAAATGATACAGAATTTAATTGAAATGACAGGTGTGTAATGGTTGCTCAGTTTAATGCAGTTTGAAGTCATTTTGTTCTGGCAATTTCTTATGTTAGATGTTTATTCGCCAGGGAGATGAATTCTTCAACAATGACACATTAGTCAATGCAATACGAGAGCGTTATTTGACCTCCATTAAGACATAATTGCAGAACCTGGTGGTTTATGCATTAAACTTCAATGCTGTATTATGGCCTTCTGGGCTTATTGTGGTGTAGAAAGATAAAAATGAGAATGAGTTGAATAATTTTAACCTGATGTTTGTTTGTTTCACTCCTCAGTCTGGAGATTGGCTTGGATCTCAACATGCCCATCATCTCAGCAGGAAGTTTTGGACTGTCATGTGACTTCAAGAGAGATCTGACCCGCCTTCTGCCCCCCGCCCGGAAAATTTCCAGCTTCTTTATTTACTTTTGGGAATTCAGCGATCACATTAAGCCTGCATGGAAAACCGTGTATTTATACAAGAAACAGAATAACACAGAGGACTGTTTCTGGTAAGTAGGGTGATATATGTATATATATATACCATACATACACACACATGTGTATATATATATATATATATATATATATATATATATATGTATGTAACTTGCAGTTCAGTGTTTTGAACAGAGATGGCGATATAGAGGAAATGAATTGTTTCTGTATGATTTTGGTCTGTAGGTACATGAATGCTCTGGAGGTGGATTCAGCCCCGTTTTCCTCCAGTTTAGAGCAGCGAGTGGTTCTAAGGAAAGAGGAGGAGCTCAGCGCGGCTCTGGCCAATAGAAATCGAGATAGCAATTGTGAGATTGCCACATCTTAAATGTTTAGGTTTAGTAAAATTTAGCCTGTTTAGTCTTAGTCTGTTAACTTATGTTAGCTATAATGTTTGTGTCGCAGGACAAAATAATTCAGTTCTACGTTTAAAAATCTCTCAAACAAATATAAAATACTGAAGTATGTTTTACTTGTTTTGTTTTTACAGTGTTCATTATATGTGGAACACCTGATGACATCATAGACCTGAAAAATGGCACCCTGATGGACTCTGATGATGAAAACGTCTTTTTTCTAATTGATCTTTACAAGTCAGTCATTTACTTTCAAACACTTTAATGTACAGTTAAAGCTACGATCTGTAACTCTTCTGATTAAAAATGATAAAAATTAGTATGTTACAGGTTAGTGTTCTATGTTCTAGTGTTCTATAGAGAGGCAAAAGTTATGGATTTATAAACGCATGTATTGTGTTTCTTGTATTGTCAGTAATAATACTAACTTTTTCACACAGTGACGTCTATTACAGCGGGTCATCTAACGCGGCTATGAAGAATGTGCTGGTTTTAACCATGCCCAACTCAAGAAATTACACCATTGACAATTCCAGTAACAACACGGTAGGAAAACGTGAACGAAACGGTTAACGCAATCAAACAACATGCAAATAACAAAAATAAATATTGAAGATTTGTTAAAACTGTTTCCAAGACCGTTTTATTTTGATCATACAACAACAATAAAAATGTAAATTAAATTTTTTTAGCTAGTAAAAATTTCATATATTTGTATAATTTATTTTATGTATCTGCAAGGTCACACTGACTCCTCCCCTCTACTTCCTGTTCAGATGAACGATTATATCGCGGCGTATCATGACGCTGTGCTGCTGTTTGGACACGTGATGAGAAACATCATGAACAGCTCAAACTTCCAGCAGATTGAGACCGTGAGCATCAACTACTTCAGAAACGTGACTTTCAAAGGTGATGAAGGGAACGCCGCTGTTATTTGGGATAGCTGAGCTTGGTGGGACATCAGAACGGATGTGACACAACGTTTATTTTTATAGGTATAGCTGGAGATTATGAGCTGGATGAGTTTGGCGATAGAGATCTGATATTTTCTTTGATCTACACTAATAGTGACAATGAGGTAAGACAGATATCAAATCTGATGTAGCTGACACATTTTTTTTGTTTATTAAAGAAAATAATGGACATTTTAAATCCACTGTTTTTTCTTATTTATTAGTACAGAGTTCTTTATGAGTTCAACACTTCCACCAATCACACACGACTAAAGGACGATAACCCCTCCTTCATTTGGCCCGACCTTCGTCTTCCTGAAGATCGGACAATGATAGATCCTAAAGGTAGAGAATTTCATCACGGCCTTAAAAATAAAGGTTGCTAAAAGGTTCTTTGTCTGACTGTTCCATATAGAACCTTTAGCACGAAGAATTCTTTGTGAGAACAAAAAGGTTCTATTGACTAAATACAAAAAATTGTTCTTTTGAGAACTTTTGACTGAAAGGTTCTTGGGTTCATGGCTGTGAAGAACCGTTTTTAGAACTCTTAGTTTTATGAGTGTATGACTGGAATTCATCCATTAATTGTTCTTTGTATTATAGAACTACTCAATATTAGTCTTGTATTGTCAGAACTGTTGTAGATTAGAATTCCTTTTTTAAAGCTTAAGTAAACCAAGTTTAACTTGTGATGTTGTCATTTAGGCCAGCAGGTTCATGATATTGTCATAACACTGGGTGCCACTTTTGTTGGAGTGATGGCCACACTTGCCTTCATCTTTTTTTGGTTAGAACAAAACATTTTTATTCATTATTCATTCCTGTTTTAAGTATTATATTTTAAGTATATCATACAATAGTTTATGCTGTAAAAATATATTTATTATTGTTACTCTTGTGTCCACAAATTTTGAAGGCAAAACAGATCTTATCGTAACAAGCAGAAGAAATGGTCTCACATCCCCTCAGAGCTCATCTCACCTTTAGAGTTGAATGAGCAGAGCATGATCAGCTTGAAGGTAATTCGCTGACGGAAGTTTCTCGTTTATCTTTACGATGTTGCGTCTGCGAAGGTTTTGTGTTATTCTTATTGCAACTACTGCCATTTGTCATCAGATTGAGAAGGACTCCATAAACAGTAATAGTTACAACTTACGGCAGGCGCGGTACGATAAAAAGGTGCAAATATTTATTTTTAAAAATGTTGCATTTTTAAAAAACTTGTTGTATTTTTTTTTAAAAAAAGACTTTTGTTTTGTATTTTGTTTTTAGATCGTTCTTCTTAATGAACTGAAATACACAGACGGAAGCTTCACCGAGAAACAGAAACGAGAGCTTAATGCGGTAACATCAACACTGCAAACCTTTAATAACTTCAACTTCTGTCTTACAGTTATGATAAATAACATTTTTTTTTCAGCTTTTAAAAATTGATTATTACAACCTGACCAAATTCTACGGGACAGTCAGGTTTGACAGTGAGGTTTTTGGAGTGTTTGAATATGGAGAAAGGGGATCTCTTAGAGTAAGTGTTAGTTTGAGCTATTTGATGAATAAAATCCAAGCCTGTGGTCTGCTGTGGTGTTTGACACGTATAATCTGTATTTTAATTCTCAGAATGTGCTTAATGATACAATTTCATACCCTGAAGAGACTTTCATGGACTGGCAGTATAAAATCTCTGTCATGTACGACATTGCAAAGGTAACTGGATGAATTGATACAGATGTTATTATGTTTTTATACGTTAAATTCAAAATTAGTGCTTGGTATACATAGTAGGTTTACAGATGTTTAAAGCTGCAAGTCATAACATTGGCCTCTCTAGCGCCACCTCTGTTTGAAATATTAATTGCAAGTTACCTGCAAATTTCCTGCTACATTGAGCCTGAATCATTATTATAAATCATTATTATGATTATTATTATAAACTTTCCTTTGAAACCAAAGTTACAGGTTGCAGCTTTAAGGGCCAACAGTGAGACTCTGAGGTGGTAAATCCGCCTGCAGATGAGCCCAGAGTCATCATTATTTGTCATTGTCACTTTAATGGATGGTCATATACACACCTGTGCAGTTATTTAAAGGCACAATGTCTCTCATGAGTCATAAACTCTTTCCATTACTGCAGGGCATGTCTTATCTCCACACAAGCAACATTGCTGTTCACGGGCAGCTTAAATCCACAAACTGTGTGGTGGACAACTGTATGGTAGTGAAGATCACAGATTTTGGCTTTAGTACATTTCTCAGTCCTAGCAAAGGTGAAATCTTGTCTTTTCCCCCTTAATAATATCTAGCCGTAGTTACTTGACTAGCCATTTATTTGTTTTTCTGCTTTACACTGTTAGATCTGTGGACGGCCCCCGAACACTTGCGCAAACATGGGGTCTCTCAGAAAGGAGACGTCTACAGCTTTGCCATCATTTCCCAGGAGATCATGATGAGAAAGTGCACCTTCTACACAAACACCTGCTCGGACCGCGCTGGTAAGAGACATATTTATAGACCGCAGCGTTTCTGTTACTTTATGACCCAAATGGTGCACGCAGTGACTCCTGCTGGTGACTTCCCATAATGCTTTGCACGTCAAGATTGTTTGTGCCACCAATCAGCTTTCCTTTAACAGAGAAGTTGGCCAGAGTGCAGTACCCCAGTCTAACTTCTGTCTTCCGACCTGATCTGAACTTTGAGAATGCTGGTGAAAGAGAACAAGAGGTCAGGATTTTCTAAACTGTTATTTATACTAATAATAGCAGTTAAAGTTTTGCAAAGCAAGTAATAGATATAATGAAATTATGTGCAGGTTACTAAAAACCATGTTTATTAATATCTGTTTCTCCAGGTGTGCATGCTCATCAGAAATTGTTGGGACGAGGATCCTGATAGAAGACCAGACTTCAAAAAGATCGAAATCACGCTACGGAAAATTGTCAGGTCACTTTTTATATGCTTTTATTAAACGAAAGCATCTTACAGGCCTGGAGAACACACATAAATGACAAACATGATTCCATTAGACTGTCAGCCAATCAAATTAAAGAATTCCATCACTGGAATTTCTATAATGAATAATTGCTCGATTTGGTTTTGAACAGTCTGGAAAATCAGGCAAACGAGAGTTACATGGAAAACCTGATTCGGAGGTTGCAGATGTATTCCAGTAACCTGGAGCGCCTGGTTGAGGAACGTACGGCTCTGTACAAGGCTGAAAGAGACAGAGCGGACTTCCTAAACTTTATGCTG
>JAZGTK010010541.1:0-16318 GCA_036877625.1 Ambastaia sidthimunki | reverse complement strand
TATGTAAAGATAACATAAACATGAGTTTAAAGCTGCAATTTGTAACTTTTCTTTGAGTTACAAATGAACAAAAATCAGTTGAACAAGTAAATAACAAACCAGTCTTCTAAATAACGGTAAGTTTATAATAATGATTTATAACTTGAGCTGTCAGGTCGAGTTTCCCAGGAAATGTCAGTTTGGCTTCATTTGACTGTAACACACGTAATATACAGTATGTAAAGTAACCTGTAATATATGTTTCAAACAGAGATGGCGATAGAGAGGCAGAAGTTACAGATTGCAGGTTTAATGTATAAAAACACTATTCTGTTAGGTAAGGGCAGCTCTCTGGTTAGGTAATAATCATTGCATTCATTATGAGGGTTACTGTTATGCTCAAGTGAGACTG
This sequence comes from Ambastaia sidthimunki, assembly GCA_036877625.1. Taxonomy (NCBI): domain Eukaryota; kingdom Metazoa; phylum Chordata; class Actinopteri; order Cypriniformes; family Botiidae; genus Ambastaia; species Ambastaia sidthimunki. Next base: position 15,927 of record JAZGTK010010541.1, on the reverse strand, counting down.
CAATGAAATCAAGAAATTAGAAAAGCGTGTTTTGTTGAGGGCATTATTCGAATAGCTCATATATGGATGAAAAGGATGTAAAATGATCTCAATGCTCCGCACTGATTGGTCAGTGAAGAACTTATGCAACCACTACACATAAAAACACCCCACAATCATGAGAAAAACAACTTTTCAGAAACTAAACAACACGAAATTGGCTACACGTCTTTTGGTTTCAACAGTAATAAAAAGATTTTAATGCAGTTTCTGGCTTAAACCATAATGTGTGTGAAGACATATTAAGATTGTGTTTTTTACGAATCTCACACACCTCTGGCTGTGGGTTTCCAAAGTAATAGTGTAAAATATGTGGATGTCTCCGCTTAACTGTCAAATTCATTTCTTTTGCAACAGCTGTTAGTTAAAGCAGTGACAGAATGCTGTTTAGTGACACAACACTTCTGAAGCCTTTTAAACCAAGTTTAGAGTCAAAAAACTGTCAAAGAAAAACCAGCAAAGCAAAAGCAATGAAAAGAGCAACTGGCTGAGAGGAAAATGTGTGACTGTTTACAATCTTTTACATTTGAATTCTGATCATATTTGCCATGAGCAGCACAGTTATAATAAAAACTTTATCAATAAATGTTAATTCATGAATTCATTGTGACAGCCATACCTCTATTCTCAAATATTTATTTGTCATTAGTTGTGTAGCTGTACTGTCTGTAGAATGATTAATACACACAATCACACACATATAGACAGACATGCTTTCTACATTTCAGTGTTGCCTCCATTTATTGCCTCTGTGCCTTTAAATCTGAGGAAACTAGAATTAGAAACTAGAGTTTTTTCAATGCATCGTTTACAAAAAAAAGCAATTCCATTTTAATTGGACCAGAGGCCCAATTTAGAATTTATCCAGTTTCTCAAAACAGTCATTAACACCTATGTTGGTAGTTTTAATTGCTAACACACTGCTAAGTGCCACATTACACAGAGGTCCCAGTGTGACATGTTACTATAATGTGCAGTAGCAGAAATAATACAGCTAGCACAATTAAAAGAGTTTAAAAGGATCAGCTAGCCGCCCGGTTTCCCCTAATTATCAGTAACATTTCAACTCAGGGGTATCTGTTTGCTCTTACTCACATGACTGTAATGTAATGTTTCATTCATAGCTTTCAGCCGCACTGTACTAATTATAAAGGCAAAATCTTTAAGTTGAATTGAAATTGACTAAAACAATAGCAGCTAAATCTGTGAGAAAAATATGGTAATTGTAAATTATTCCAATGCAATTAAATGCAAATGAAAATGACAACTACAATCAAAATACACATACAGCTAATGTTTGTTAAACCTATGAGCTCATTTGAAATAGATAAACAGACAGTTAAACTGGCTTGTGGAACCTGCAGCTGCAGTGTAGAGGCTGTGGAGACTGTAGGACTGTGTTTGCACGAGTCTCCCTGCTGTCTTTGTTTCTGTGATGACTGCTGCTTTTGTTTTAGAGCTGGTTCAAAGACTTTCATAATGAGACTCTTCAGAGGAGACGGATGGCAGCAGATACGGGTTGTGAGGGTCTAGAGGCTGTTCTGAAGCTGCTGACTCAATACATGACTCAAAACCTGGTGTTCCAGATTCAAGGTTCAGTTTCAGAGCTGTCATCACACCGCTATGAGTCGCCATGGAAATACACGGGAACAAACAAGTCTGTGTGCACACAAACACGGAGATGTTACATCCGCTACATGTATAGATGTGTCAACAACAAACAAACTCTGAAGTTGTTTGCAAGACGCATCTAATGCGGAAAGCCGCAACACATTCTGTATGAATCAACATTTAAAAACAGATGCAGCCATTTTCTATTTGTGTTCCTGTAGCTCTGTTTGCTCTGTCTGTTTGTGTTGTGTTTGTGTAGCTCATCTGGTAGAGCATCGTGTTATAAGTGTAAAGGTTGTGGGTTTGATCCCCGGACACACACACACACACCGATCAAATGTAAAACCTGAATGTACTGTAAGTTGCTTTGGATAAAAGCACAAATTCCTGATCTGAACATCTTCAGGGTGAAGCAGAACCCCATCACCCAACATCTCTGCTCAAACATCTCAGTGCACATCACTGTTACCTCTGTTTTAACAACCAGGAAAATTAAACGTTCAACAAGCACATATTGTTCGGGGGGGTGTTTGGGTGTCCGCAGGCTTTTGATTATGTGGTTTATGTACTCGACATTTATTATGTGATGTATTAACTTCTGTTCGTGGGAGTGGAGAGTAATTATAGGCGTATGGCAAGAAACAGCCCTGAAGATGAAATGTGAAGCTCTTAGATGTTGAGTTTATCTTGATTATAATGACAAACCAGATCAAGGCTTCCACATAAAGCCCAAATGGAGAAATTAAAGCCTTGAAAGTTCAATGAAAACCAATCAAGTGTTTAACTAAAAGCTACACTGGAAAAATGACTATAAGCTTATATAACACGCTAAGGGAAATAGATGGGGGCGTCTTGTAACCTGTCTCAGGGTCTGGTAAGGATACATAGATATAAAGAGAAGATAAAGAGAATTTTCTGAGGCAGTGCAAACTGAGGATGAGAGGAATACAGTATACAGTGGTAATCTAATACAGCAATAGGCCACGAGAGGCCTGTGTTACAGTGATTTTACCATGATAAAGGTGTTCTTATGCAGGACATGAAGCTAAAGAGCTGCTTTTATTAAAGTGAGGAACAAGAATAAACTGTAAACATATTAAACTAACCAGGACTCTGACTGAGACACTCACACAGAATCTGTGATCACGGATGTTTGTTTATCGACATTTTAACAAGATCAATCTATAATAAGCGACAACGGTTTGGACAAAACACCAATGCAAAAGCTCGACACGTACACAAGATTCAAATTAGGCCAATGAAAAACAACTTTAAGAATTGTGTCAGCGTTTACGCACGAGATTAAGACACAAACCTCCAGAGTCCATCTGTTCCCGCTGGATGCCCACCACGCGACACCACCCTACTGACAGATTAACACTTAAACACCCCCGACTCGCTCACAGTCGAGGGCTGGAGGGGGCAGAGAATTCAATTAAAGAGCAGAGAAGCACGACGCAGAACTCGGCCAACCCGACGTGGGAATCTTGGCCCTGGCACTGACAGTAGAGCGGAGTGAGCTGTAAAACTGATGTCATGTCACATATCACGCTGAGCCGCAGAGGCAGGAACACATTTTAACCGGGACGTTTACAGTTATAAGTTACTGCACGCCGCTGCGAGGGGAACGCGGGACGGGATGAAGATGTAGCCTGAAGTCTCTGCTCTTCCTGTAAACCAGCACTCAGCCTCCCCTTGTGAATTTCCTGTCATGGAATGAATAAACAACACACAGGTATCACTTCAGGGGACATCAGTGAGTAAATAATGTGGCTTAACCAAGCATGATTTCACACAGAGATACAACAGATGCCATTACACAAATATATACACGGGTGTAAACATACAGTAGCTCCACTAAACCACTTTAGTGTGTTAAATGGGCGGGTTTTGTTTAAAAGAATGATTTTATAGTTTTCTCCTGCATTTGCGGCTTTGTCAAATATCTCACTGCATTCTGAATCACAAAGAACAGACGCTTGCAACAGATTTAGTGCAAAACGTGTCTTATTTATAAGTTACCAAAATGTCAGAAAATCATAAGGTTTATATTCTGCATAAAAATACTCAGCTCTGAAAAAACACGCTATGAAATTAGTAACACAGTGGAGACAGATTCTGCTGTGCCTGTATACTTTTTTCTGCATTTTTTTTTACATTTGATTCATTTGCTTTGCTGTTTGGATGAGTTCATTCTTCATGAAACTGCCATTCTTGGCCTGAGGGTTTTTTTGAGGCAGTGTTATGTACTGTGGGCTGTTTTGAGTGGGAGAAAGTGGCGGATCAGGGAATTCAACAGAGGAATTCAACAGAGGAACACAATAAAAGCCATTCCTCTTTGACTCACTAACAGTTTCAATATTTTCCAAGCAACTTTGAGGGCTGAATAATCAGCAGGCAAAGATAATCACAATAATATGTCCCCTTTAAAGGTAGGGTGGGCAGTTTTGGAGACTCTAGCAATAGCAAGCTAACTTTAAGATAAGACCACAATGTTCTAAAATGTTCTAAATTTTATTATGTTAAAACCTTCTAAGTCTTTGTTTTAAACTATCTTCTCAATGTACTTTCAGCTCTTGCCATCTGTGAATTAAAACATCACTGAGTGACAGGTCAGATGACATCTATGGATCGATAAAACCGTTATGTGACCAAGTAAAAAAATCAATCCACTCACAACACTCCCATCTGCAAGTAATTCCCGATATATCTGCTGACTGTAACAGCACCAAACAAGTAAAGACACGTTCAGCCACAGCTAACTGATAACCTGCGGACTGGAAGAGGATGTTGACTCCAGAAATCCGCTTGCATACCTGACAGTTTATTGTTACCAAGGAAAGGAAAAGTGGGTCATGGGATGTCATGCCAGTGGCCCTCTGGGAAATTCTCAACTCTTTTTGACACGATGCTCCTTGGCAATGTTTCATCCACCCTCCAACACTGTCACAGACAACATGTCCCACATAAAGAAGCCTATCATGTGGGTATATCAGTTTATGAGTGTCCATTCTTTTCTGGAAGGGGTGAAAGATCTGCTTCTCCCATTGATGTTCTCCTGGGAGATAATGACCTGCTGTTTCAGATGGATAAGCTGTGCTTTAGTCAAACTCAAATGCCAACGGTAGAGTGAACCTTTGAAATGCCTGACTGAACTCACTCCCCAGCAGAGTGACCGGTATAGGAATTCAGTCTCTGTGGGAGAGCCGGATTTTTAACAGACTGGGAATGTCACAGAACAACCACTTCATTCAAACGAAAGTGAAAAACAGGAACCAAGGTTTGAAGAAAGAAGTGCTAGCTGATCTCACTTCCTGATAGGCCCTCAGTGATGGCTGACAGTCACCAGTAACAAAAAAAAGGTCTGTCTCACCTTAAAGGTTTTATTCCTCTTGCGGTTCGACCACAAAACAATTTAAAAATGTTGACAATTGATGATTTATTTCACTGTAGAAATTCATGTTTTTAATAGTTTTTTAGCTCATTTCACTGACCATTTGTTAAAGAAAATGACTTTGTTTCAAGCTCTGTTTTGCACCCTGTTGGTAGAAAGTATGTGATCAGCCTACGACACACGAGTCTCCATATGTTTCTGCAAATGTTTCAATGGCTTAAAATCACAGTCCTGCACATCTGAGTAGCTCTAAAGTCATAGTGCCGGCTGGAGGAGCTGGCAAAGGGCCATATGAAATGTACAGACAGCTTTTGGCTCCCAGTCGTGGAGATTTCCTGAGCCCAAGCCAGCTGTTTCTATCTGCTTTCCATCTTTCCCAGATGCAGACAGCCGTACCGCTTCTCACAGGGCTTTCACCAGAGACTCTGAGCTGTCACACTGTGTATGGAGGGTCTGACACTGTTTAAACCTCCATTATAGAGACCAAATGCTTGAGATCTGCTCCCACTGTGACCTGAAGGGACATTCGTCTCCAACATGGTGGAAGAAAGTGACCTGGAGCTACTGAAAGCAGAAAATCAGCACCGGTCTAATCATTTCAATATTTATTAATGCTAATTAGAAAAGAAAATTATAAGACCAAATAAGAGAATGTCAGAAATTGCTGGAAAAGTAAAATGAGTTCTACAAAAGATTCTATTTCTGGAACAGGTTTAATTTTTAGTTATGAGCACAAATCACGTTTCCAGCTCTTTTACGTGTCCCTGGTTAATTAAAGACTGAATATGTGGCAATCAAAAAATGATCATCTGTTCTAAATACAGAACTTGTCTGAGTAAATAGAAAGTAAAACATGCGTGTTTGATTTGTCTCTGTTGGCTAATGCAATCATCACGAGACACAGTCTGATGAAGTTACAGAAGAAACATGAATCAAATGAATAAAGTTTAGGACAGCATCACTTCATCAGTTAATATCTTACACCACTTGATGCAACTCTGGCTCGCAGTCTGCAACACCAGAGCCATAAACATAACAAGTGGCTAGTTTTCATTTTAAACATTAAATCCTTTTTGGTCTTTTACACCTGGATGTTCTCAAGAGACAAAAATAAGCTAGTAGGAAACTAAATTCAAGCCCATTTCTAACCTTTAAACACATTTAAACAGTTTAGACATTTAAACAGTTAAAATAACATTTTAGCCCTTTCTAAACTCTACATGAACCCCGTGCAAATAATTAATCAGGGAAGACTTTATACAACATGTCACACAAGTGTCATTGTCACACTTTTATTGTACTAGTGAATGTTAAGCATTATTACTTTTGGGAGAGAAGATGAGCATTATGAGGGCAGATTGCTCGTCCTCTGAACTCACAACTGCTGGAACAGAAGAATTAGCAGTTTTACTCGTCGCTAGAAGATGAGACTGAAAGACATCATCAGAAACTTCACAGTTGGAGCTGTCGAGACTGAAACAAGACTTCTGCCAATAATTAACCCGACTGCAGAAGATTCAAGACCTGCTACTTTCTCCCACATTGTTCTTCAAGCAAGAGTTCCATACAACCAAAGAAGAAACAAACCAATGTCTCAGCATCACAAATACATCATGATGTAAAACTCAACCACTCATTCACTGTAAATCCACAGAAAAGCCACATTACATCTGTGCTAATAAAACACACAGAAGGATTTGTCACAGCTCTGACATTTAACCAGCTTGAGAGGTTAAACTGTTAGTGACATTGACAGGTGTAGAAAGTTAAATGGCACAGTAACTCAGAAGGCTGGGATCTGAATACATTTGCATATTCATGAGATGGGACGGAGCAATCTGTGGGGTGGACCACAATCTTCTACAAGTGTGTGAGATGTGTGATTGTGGCCCTGCTGGATATTAATTAGCTATCTGGTGATTTTAGGTCCTCCAGTTCTCTGCCTAACAATACATGTTTTATTCTGTCATATTATAAAGCTTTAAAAACATGAAATATTGACACTTGAGGATTTGTCATTATGGAATAATAAAATTATGAAAATAAAGCAGATTGTCGACTAATAGACAAACATTAAAGCTGCAATCCATAACTTCTGCCTCTCTACCGCCATCTCTGTTTGAAACATAAAACTGCAGGTTACTTTATTTACTTTTTATTTCGTACATTAAGCTCAAATGAAGCCAAACCCGACAGCTCAAATTATAAATCACTATTATAAATTTACGGTTGTGAATCAGGGTAAGATAAAAAGACTGTTTTGAAAGCTGATCTGTTACATACTTGCTCAGAAACTGATTTTAGTTACAAATTGCAGCTTTAAATATTTAATGCACTTGCTGCAGTTTGTAAAGAGTTAATATAATTATACTTCCTTCTTTAGCATGAAGTGTTTACATCATTCTGCATTGCTGCGTTACTATAACAACGAAATTGACTTTAAAATGCAGCAAATTGCATAATTGCTCCATTGATATTATTAGAGTATCACAGGCACCATTTTCTGATACTGGTTCACAAATGAGTTAATTGTACGTTTCATTTTTGTACGGCATCATCTCAGTGGACAGGAAATGGGCAGATGAACATGACAGATGTTATCAGTCATATATCAGTAATGATGCCGGCAGATATTGTTGAACTGAAGGGCATTCTGGAAAAGGGTGAGAAATCACAGCCAACAGGAGCATTTAAAAAGAGCAAAATCAGGAACTTAATGGCACACTGTGAGCTTGGCAATAATGTGTGCATGTCGAAATGGAGTGGAGACACTTTATTTAGTTGTGTGACCACATCTGGAAGTGTTGGCGGGTCACTACAGAGCTGAAATACTCCAGCAGACCCACTGAGAATGAATTATAGTAGAGCTGCGTGTTTTTCTTGCCCTACTGCCAACATTTTCATTGACCCATTTTATTAACTGGACTTTATTTTTAGCAACATATTATTATGTGCTAGACTTATAATACTTAATAATACTTTATAGTATTATTACTTTCAAAACATTATAAGTTTAATCCTTTTTAAAAGTGTTACTTTATTCTTGTAAAAGTCATTGAGATATTTTTCAATACACTTTATTCTAATATTCTTGTCACAGAAAACCAAATGTTTAGGCTTGCCATAAATAAACATTAAAAAGTTTCTGAAAAACACTACGGCCCTCGCTCAACAGAGCAAGAGACAGTTCAGTAATCTGGCCTCAGTTCTCTCTCTCTCTTTCTCTCTCTCTCTCTCTTTCACTCACTCACTCACTGGCCCCAGGCTATCTTTATTGTTAAGTCTTGGGTCTCCATCTTCAATGCTTTACAAGAGCAATTACAGTAACACAGAGTTCACTGCAGCCTCACACTGAACTGTAGTATGTGACATGACTGTAGTATGTGACATGTATTTGACATGCCCTCACCGTGTCTGCAGGATCACACAGAATAAGAGCCTGTTTGATTCTGGGAAAATAAAAAAAATTGAGTGACCTACTTCTCATATCACTTCAAATATGTAACCGATGCCGTTTATGGGATGCAAAATTTAAGCAGTCAATTTTAACACTCCAAAAAAGTGTGAAACCGTTACATATTTTCTTGCCCTCTCATCATAAACACATAGTGCCAAACTTTCAGGAAAAAAAACTTGGGGGAAACGGTTATTGGGTTATTGAACGTTAAACTGGAATAAAATCAGAAACCAATACATAAAATGTTAATACAAAATATATATTTACCTGTTTCATTGTTCCATCTATATTTAAAGCATATATATTGTCTCACAATTAGGCTGTTTATGAGACTCTGTAACACATGCCCAACACACACACAAATTCCAGGTGTGAAGCAAACAAGTAACAGCATCCACTGGGAATAAAGACACTATTCCTCTTAATGGCTGTGAAATACGGTTCTCTCACGACTGTCAGTAAATAAACTGCTGACAAAGTACCCAGCTCACAATTTTAGCTTGTCAAAACGTTTCACTGTCATTTCCATTAAGTAACCAAAACATTAAAAGGCACCTTGTGTATTTCAACCTTAAGTTTCACTGGTACACTTTTGCTAGTTTGCTGAATCGCTACTTCTGATCAGTTTTTTTATTACATTTATCATCTCAAGAAACTGAAAGTCTTTTAAACGCATTTCTTTAATTGCATGTTTGCAGAGTTCAGTCAGGAATCTGTGTGAACGTGAGGATTATTCCGACAGGAAAGACCTGGAGGAACATGTTTTCTGCAAGCTGTACGATTTAACAACAACATATGGGAGCAAAGGGCACCTTCTGTTCTACATGTATTCTCCTCCTACAACTACTGTAATATCAGAGAAATGTCTTCTCAGCAACTGATACACGATGTTTAAATACTAAGCAGAAGAAAAGCATTCTGGGAAATTCTGCCCTTCCTCCTGCTTTGATTTGAATTCTGCTTCTTGATTCGCTGGAGATCTCTTCTTCTGCTGTGGTGGCACAGAGAGAAATGAGTTCATACTGTAACCTGTACTGAGAAAAACTGCCTGTGGATCTTGTAAAGGGTCTCATGGGTGACATTCGCTCCAGTTTATGAAGACACGTGATTGGGACATTGAGGGACTAATGAAAAACCAGGAAATTAGCTATTAGGATAAAGACACCCTGCTGATCTATATGTAGCAAAAACACATGCTAACATCAAAGTGTGGATACATTACTGAGAATGTCATATGAAGAATTTGGGACAAATCCTACCCACAAGGAAAAATAGGATCATCTGGAGGATGAGAGAAAGAGGTTTGGGAAAAAAGCTCTGTGTTTTGTGATGGCTAAAAAAATGTTATACAATCTATAACATGTTTCTCAAACTATAACCACAAAATCAAGACCACAAACTCAAATTTACAAAACTCAAACTGTTAAGACACAATAAAAAACTTTATTTCGAATGGCTGACAAAGACATTTAACAGACTGAATTTATTACACACTGTGAGATTAATTAAAAACAGCAAGACCATGAAAGATGTTTTTAACAGAATTGTTATTTAAAAGTAGCAGGTTTGTTTAAAGAATGCCGTCAGATTCTAAACATCTCCTGATCACAGTTTTCATGTCGTGCTCACAGTATTGTTTTGGAAAAATTGAACATAATTTAGGAAAGTAGTTAAGCTACAAGGTAAAAGTTGGCAAAACTAAACCAAATGTCACATTTCCTGATCGTACTGTACAGTATATAAAACATAATGAAAAGTATATACAGACCCATTACAAAAGTGTTAAAATAAATAATCCCCTAAACAAAGCATTCAGACAAAAAACACATATAGGAGGAACAAAAGACTTTAAAGAATATGGCATCAGATTTCTTTTATCTACATCAGAACATCCAGCATCAGAACTGACCCTAGCAAGCATCACTTCTAAATCCCAACTGGTGTTTGGTCTCTCACGGCCCCTGGAGCCAAAATCCCAAATCAAAGCCCAGCTGGTCACATCTTGCTCTTGTTCAGAAGAAAGTTTACGCTTGTTCTGTTCTGACTGGATGACATTAAGCACTGCAAAGAGACAATCTGACAAGGACCCACATCAAGGACAACATTCTACAGCACAGAGGGTGAGACTACAGAGAAAGGTTTATCTACAGCTCTGAGACTTTTATTGTGATACATTACATAATGCTACACTGAGTCAGTGGAGGGGTGGAGACTTATGAGGCAATTGAGCGTGATGGTCTAATAGCACTGGGAGGTTATTTTATCACTCCTCGCCCAGATGGCTGAAAGGTAAAGGACAAGAAACTGTGTGAGGTGTGGTGATGGCAGGCTGGAGCTGTTCATCTGAGCGTGACAGTGAGTACAGAGCAATGACCACACTGGCTTTCTGGCCGGATCCTCCAGGCTGACCCTAATGAGTGTCTGGCTGTGGTGCTGAAAAGCACTGCCCTACATTCACGCTCTCCGCGGTTCTGAACACTCACTGAGTGGATGACTGTATTAGCTCAATCATTAATCTGCTTTTAATTACCTGCATCACAGAACTGCACAATTTCTAATTAATTTCATTTGGAGAGATTGATACTAAATGGTCTTTCTCACAAGAGACAGGGCTCTGGCTGTTAGTGTGACTCGAGTGCAAAACTCTAGCAGGGAGATGTTAAATGCTAACACACAGGGACTGACAAGCAACTTGGAGAGGAAGTTTTTCTGAGGACCAGAAAAAACTTCTCTTAGACACAAAGCAGCAGCTGTTTGCCTCATTTAAGCTCTCTCTTTAACGTGACCCTTTGGTTTGTTCTGGAGCACTTACCAATCCACCATCAGCATTTATCTACCTGCTGGGTAGCCCATCTGTCTCCCTTTTAAAGTAACTCACAGTGAGGAATGCTATGGAAGACCAGGGCCAAGAATTAAAGTGAAAAGAAATCTTGGAAAAAACAACTTGACGTTGAGTGCGAAGGACTTTCAGCTCATCATCCTCCTACATTTCACAGACACCACCGGGGGAGTAAGTACAGCTGCCTGCCTTCCTCAAGCCTGGGAACTTCAAAAGACACCCAGATGCTCACGTCTGCTCAGAGCCGGAATGCTGGAGCCTGTGATGACAGACTATCCGAGGAAGCGTGAGACATTCACACCTTATGCAGGGGCTGAAATCACTGTAGAAACACCAAATTCCACCAGATCTTTCAATGGAATAAATTAAGTTTATTCCAGTTCTCTTCTGATTTAGTCACTGTGTGTAATCAGTCATCTGATATGTGGAATGTGCTGAGGAGACGATGGAAATATAAACAATGGTTATTGTGATGTACTGGCATTTACAAAAGCACTTTATCTATCAAGTGAGCTGCCTTTCAAGGTAGTATTTTAAGACATCACAGACACACCCCTGATAAGAAGTCTGCTTCAAACAGTAAACAAGTGCATTATGCTGCCTATCCTTTATAGAGATCACCAAAATGGTGATCTCTGGTGGTCTATGGTGGTCTCTTTTTTTGTCTTAATTCTAATGCAACCAACATATATAATCTTCACAGATATATAATAAATGCATTGCTCAGAGTCAAATGATGAAGTGAGAAAAATGACAATTATAAATATAATTAATTGTATTTATACAATTAAAAACTGACTTTTTAGCCAAATTTAAGTCTACTATATATATTTATGCATATGTCATTTCTCTTATGCCACCTGTGTAGCGGCACAATAAAAACAAAGCAGAAATACTGTAACTTCTGTGACACCTCAAGTGGTTTTATGATGGAATTGCCTCTGGGCTCCTCACACATATATTTCCCTCATCTTTCTCGCTTTATTTCCCCTCCAGCAGCCAGCAGAGGGAGTATGCACACTAATAACTTAAGTAATGTGACCTTCATCAAACCCAGTGGTTCTCAAGCTTTTGAAGGCCCCACCCACTCACCATTTGTACCCAAAACTAGAAAGAAATGTCTCTCTAAAAATGTTATTGTTCTCTAAAAAACAGAGAAAATGTCTTAATTTTTTGTGGTTTCAGCTGTCTTATTTTGTCTTTTGTCTTATTGTTTTTGTTTCTGTCTTAATTTAAATAATTTTAAGTCATCTTGAGGCCCCTTAGAAGTTTGTTGAGGCCCTCTGGTTGGAAAGCACTGATCTAGCCTACAAGGAATAACTAAAAGATTGGAAAATATTCCTTAGAAAGATACACAGAGCGAACAGGTGGCCACTATTTAAAGTCTCTGATCTGTAAAATAATAGCAGCTCAATTCTAAGCTGTCATTTCATTCAGTGTCAGCTCATCGAATCTGACCAGACTGGCTCTTTTTCTTGCCCTGTGAGCAAATACAAGGGCTTTCTTTTTTTGCACTCCCTCCCCTCACACTGCCATCTGGAGAAGCTGGCTGTTCACACCTGGATCTCTGAGTCTCGCTGCAGAGAGAGAAGGGAGGGACCGTGTGTCAATGTGTTTCTGGCAACTGTCTCTCTTGTGGCAGTCACCTGTTGTGATGAGGGCAGACAGGAAGGTTGGCAAAGAGGAGCTGTCGAATGGGGGCTCAGTGAGGTGGCGGCTGGCTGGAGCCCTGCTGAATTTTTCATGAAGCTGTCGATACGAAACAGCGCTGTAGCTTTTTTCTGTCAGCACCTCCTGGGAACTCCTCAACAGAGGATAAGGGAGGGGCAGGGCATCATCTATTACTATAATACCTCGTATCTCATTGGATAAGAAAATGAACATGGCTCACCCTCAGAGGAAGCTGTCACGTTTGCCTAACCTGCCAGAAAAACACCAAATATTCAAGCAATGTAACATTCAACCAGAGGGCCGGGGCTCAATACTGCAGGTGGTCCTAAGAGTGTCTCAAGATGAATTAAAAGATTTAAAATAGGACAAAACTGATTAAAATAACCTACATATCAACATATTTCTTAGTGTTTGATTATTTTTATAATGAATATACATATTTGTAGTTGTGCCAAGCTCTAGAATATTTTACTGGGCAGAAACTGTGAGTGGAAGGACGTTTAAATTTTATGAATAAAGGTTGATATTCACTGCTGTAGCTGGTCATCAAGAATATGTCTTCACTAGTCTTTTTAACAAGCCTAACCAACAAAACATCCTTCATTGATCAACTAGAATTACCAAAATGTTGGTTAACCAGATACCAGTTTTGCTGGTAAAGAGCCAGATCAGCACCCATCATGCACTTACCAGAATAAACCAGTACAGAAATGCAGGAGAGAAAGATCATCTCTGCTCTCTTAATCAATCTGTCTCTGTTCACTAAATCCCTCTGATTTCTCCAGATCAGAATTAAGAGTCTAGCGCTGAGACTATGAACAAGAGGTTTGAGTCTTTACAGCCTCTCTTTGCTCCACAGATTGAATCCAGCACCAGCCTCCATCGACAGATTTGTGGTGTCTGCCTCCTATTGATTTCTCGCTCTCTTTATCACTGTCTGTTTACAGTAAGTGAGTTGTGTAGCTGTTTGTGTCTCAAGCTTTGTTGCTCTGGACATCTTGAGTGAGAGATGGAGGCAGGAGGAGGTCTGGCTCCTGTTACAGATCCTACAGGGGAAAATATTTCTGAGGGAGAAAGGAATGAACATTACGAGCACATTTTCAACTTTTAATGGCTTTTGCACTTTGTCCAGGATGAAACCCTGTTGGTGTTGAGATGTGTCTGTTTTAAGAGTTTACTGTTATCAGCACTCAGAGACAATTTGTCAGGAAACACATCTTTCAGCGGGATAGAAATACACATTGGACGGTTCTGCGTTTCATAACTTTGACAAATTACCTCATTACCTCAGCAAGCTATGGATGAAAGTACAGAGACGATTGTTTTCTTCAAGCCCCTCACTAACCACAGAGACTCACGTGAGGCTGTGTGTTAATACAGTTCAGCATCACTACTGTATCTGACCAAAACAAACGGTTCAGATTTATCATCATTTATTAGATTCCAAGTTTCAACGTGGCAAATAGTTTGTATTTCACTATTTTTATCAATAAACATGTTTCACCATATATTTAAAGAATTTATATTCTAGAAACATATGGTAAATATATTTATATTCTATAATTTAGTATAGAAAACAGACGTGAACTGTTTTGGTGTTACTGTCAGAGATCAGTATATAGCATATATAGAATATAGTATAGAATATATAACGAAGAACATAGATTCTATATATATATATATATGTGTGTGTGTGTGTGTGTGTGTGTGCACAGCTGGTTTTGTGTGCCTCCTAATAACATTTCAAAGGCATTGGAGTGATGACATGTTGGTGTTGCCATACTGTCATAACAGGATAAACTGTTACAGTGACAAATGTTTATCTATGTTGAGCTTTAAAAATGTTTTTCACAGACTAGCGCTGTGACGAGTGTCAGAGAATCTAAGTGAGATTAAGGTCTTATTCCACGTTTGCTAAATCAATGAAATGCATCTATTTGCAGCACAAATTAAAATAATTACCCTTGAAAATAGACATATTACAATTAAAAGAGACAGAAGACAAAATATTACAATAAAATAGACATTTAAAACTGATATTTTGTTGTTACTGGAGGACATATCACAGTCACATACTGACCGTGGGTGGCAGACGAATGGGATTTTTATGGGAACTGTTTCACCTGTAATAGCCAATCATTTTAAAAACATTTACAAAACCTATTTCATCACAATCCTCTCAAAACATTTCTTTATGTGGCTGGTGGAGTACTAGGATCCAAAGGGGGAAAAGAACTGTCCAGTAGACTTTAGTTCACACCAAGTACCTCCATAAAAATCATTATTGTTTCATAATTCTCCTCTACACCAGAGGTACAAACAAGATCATTCTCCTGTAATAACTTCAGGACACATTTGCTACTTGATGTAACCTCTAAACCTCTGAGGAACCGGATGAGGAGCCTTCATGAATCCAACACCTAAAGCCATTAACATGATCCAACCCGTCCAGCTCATCAATTCTTTCTTATTTTTCCTTATTCTCTGCTTCAGTCGTCCGTCGCTCAGAGAGCGAGTGCACAATAACACGCCATAAACAATGTGAGAAAAAGCTCAGCTGAACGCTGACAGAAAGCAGCCAGACCGGTGAGAGGATGGAAAATGGATGTCTGCAAACCAAACACAGAGGAATGAGGGACTTCACAACATCTCTGACACAACGGTTTCATCATCCGACCTCTCACGCTTCCTTTGACGTGAGGGGTTATGTTACTGAAGAATGGGACGGGCTAAGCTGCAATATTTTTTCTGTCAATATAGTCAAGCATCAAAGCAAGCTAACCTCACTTCCATCAGCTTCCTGTTTCACTTCCATCAGCTTCCTGTTTCATTTCCATCAGCTTCCTGTTTGAAGTCAATGCATAAAAAGACTGCAGTTTCAATGCATGTGTTCATATGTGGAGAGCCAATCAAATT
>JAZGTK010010540.1:0-16319 GCA_036877625.1 Ambastaia sidthimunki | reverse complement strand
CATATGGGTCTGTCCCACCACACTGATCCAGCAACATTATCTGCTTGGTTCATGTGAAAAACAACTGATCAATGTCCATGTTGATCTCACTGTAAATCCTCACACCTTCCTTGTTTGCAGCTATTTTTGCAGAACAGGATCAAAGAAATTCAACTGGCCCATGTTGAGCCAATGACTTCTATTTCCCCACAGTTGGGAGGCAGAAGACTTGACACCCATTCTCGCTTGTTGATGGGCCACACAACCTTTATTATTTTTTCTTAGTTTTTTTTTCAAACACACACATTCACAAAAAGAAATCTCATGTTAGTTTAATATCTGTCTCACAACAAACATGATGTTTCATGGTGCATATGTGTTATTTGAAAGCATTTTGGACGCAGTGTGCAGTTAAAAAAAATAAAACATTTCAAGCAACAGTTTTTTTTACAATTGTGCATAATAACTGTTACAATTTTTTAGCATTTAGTTGTATATCTGATAAAATAACAAAAATATAAGCTTAATGCATATAAGCTTAATATGCAGAATGTTGTCACTCAATCGCTTCTTTATGGATGGATTATCGTCACAGTGGTTGTAAAATCCAAAGTTCATCTATATTTTCCTCTTCTCCAGCTGTCCTTCCACATAGGCTGTTTTTATCCACCCTGTGCTAATTATACTTTTAATGAAGGATGCTTTTACTGAGGATACATATGCAAGGGTTTCTTTACAACCACTAAGGCATTTAAGTGAGGTGATAATTAGTCCATGGCAAACATACATGGAGACTTTAAACATGTTGTGAGTTTCTTGAGATTGTTGTGTATCACGTATTGGCTTTTGGTTAACAATTGTAGATATCTTGAGCTTAACGACTACTTGTAATTAAAACCTTCATACACTCTTAATAACTTTAATATTAACAATATTAACAGGTAACAATTTGCATGTATCTTTTTAAGTTATTTCAACTCAAGCCTTTTCTGAGTAAAGATTGTAAGATTTTTTTAGTTAAACCAACCCAGCCTTTTTAGTTTAAACATAATTAGAATAGAAAAGGTTGACTCATCTTAAGGCTTTAGAAAACAATTCAAATCATGTTAGTTATGCTAAATAAATAAAAGCTAGTTGAATTAAAAAAGTTTAATTAAATCAATAAACTAGAATTCTCAACTTGCAACAATGCATTAAATTAAGTATTGCTAACAAATCCCCGAATTATTTTTTTACAGTAATCGTTTTTGTTTATGCTGCTAGTTATGTGACATGTAAGCAAAACTGAAACTAACAGACCAGCAATTTGTTGCTGTCTATTTGTTAGTTTGCTAATCTGTATTTGCAAAGACAAGGCCAATTTCCTTTTTGCATAGTCTAGCCTTTCTTATTGCGCATTCTCATTGGTAAAGACATTGTTTGGTTAAAGTTTACAATGTAGCCAAAATAGGCAGAGACCTTTTTAAACATGAACAAGGCTAAATTCCTCAGCACACTACACGCAATTAAACACTCACCACCTGCTCTGAACAACCAACATGAAGTTTCTTGACCACCACTGTGGTCTGGTCATGTTTGTCTAGACAAACAGAAGTGCCCAAAGGGGGACATTTCACAATGCTTTAGTTCCATATGTCAGATCTCAGTACAACGAAATGATCATTGCTGGATGCTAGATATGTTGTTTTCAAGAATATTGTTAGTATGTTTATTATTGTGTAATGAAGGCTTCAGTTTTAACAGATTGTACATTTATACACGCAATTATATATTATATATAATAGTATTAAATATAATATAAAATAAAAATATATTTTAAATACATGATTTTGATGCTGGTTTCAAGCTTCTTTAGAATCTATAAGATCTTTTGCTAAATACAGGCACTCCCTGCAAAAACAAACAGCCAGCCCTACATTTAGACTATATTAAGCTCCCTATTCTTATCTGAGGTTTTCTTTTAAAAGAACTTGTGGATAGTGGCAAAAGCATGTAATAGTTTGTGATATATGTACAGTATAGAACAAGTTGTAAGTCCATACACTGCTAATTCCTGTATTGGAATAAAATATAAAGCTATTCATACACACTTTTTGGGAAACATGCTTTTGTGTATTAAAGAGACAAAACCAAAGCAGGGTCATCCAACTACACATTCTCTTTAATTCGGCTTTCTATTCCCAGCATGTGTCCTAGAGCTGCGGCTTCACAGGCCTGGCTGTGATCAGGCCACTGCTGAAAGACAGATACCTTCACCTGCCCGTATCTGCCCTGGGCATCACAGTCACATTCCACAGACCAGGATTGACAGATCACCCCCCAGATCACCAACACACACTCTTTTAACTGCTAATATAAGAAAAGACTTTATAAGGCAGCTTTGGCCCTCATGCAACAAGGTAGTTTGTGCCACGTTTGAAACCTGTTTGACTGATGCTAATCTATCCAATCATGTGTAAATAAAGACTTACATAGAAATGCAAGAACATTGCAAGTCATGCAAGTCCCCCTAAATAAACCAAGATGCTTTAAAAATACAATTCAAGTTCTTTTTCTAATGCCCACTGGAGGCAGGTGTGATTATAAAGGTAAAGTTTGTAAAGGTAAAGACACATGTAAAGATGGTATAAAGCTTAGCACATATCAGTGTATTTTTAATAAAGTCAATATTTTGCTTTTGCTGTTACATTTGAGGTTTAGATAGGTCCGAATTATTATTATTATTATTTTAATTAGGCTCAGATATAAAAGGAAACAAAAAGCATTGAGATGGAAATTTAATCTAGTCTACAATCTGCCCTAACAGATCTGATTTAATTGGAGATTTTACTTCACTTTAACAGATTGGGGCTTATAGATTAGTCCCTTCTAGATAAATCCTTAAAGGAATGTCTAGTCTTTCAGCTACCTTCTTTTTTCATTTAGTTTAGGGGGGTTGCGAGATTGCTATCTTAGGCTCAGTTTACTATGTACATCAGCTCAGCCTAACCAGTCTATTCAACCTTGTATGGTTTACGCTTGTTTTTGTGCAAATGTGTAAAGAGTGTGTTTATGTTAAATTAGATAAGCAGTTTTCCTGTTCTTAATTTAATTGACTGTTCATAATTTTTAGTACACATACCACCACACACCAGTAGCATCAACATAAATATTGAAGTGTATTAGTTCCAAAGAATGCGAGAAACCTGGGCTTTTAATATGCCTTTTAAAAAATTAGCATCAATAATTGTAAAGTCTCCAACCATCCTCCTGTCAAACAGATGTTTTAGTGTGAGATAAAGGTCATGTCAAAGGCTAAATACATACAGAAAAACAGAAGGCAAAACAGTGGATGAGGTTATAAAGGTCAGCTTTATAGCTCATGGGAAGAAGTAAAGTTGCTTTGATCATTTTGAAAACTATTTCTCCTTTAATTAGCAGGTTTATCATCAAAGTATAAATTATGATATTATGATTCACAGGTATAAATAGTGTGGATAAAATGACATCTTTAAAACAATAATCAATGTTCTGTTTTGCAGATCTCTAAACCTGAGTAACCTGTGTGTGTAAAGGTATGATGTAACATTTTGTAAGACCAGCATGACATTTAGTTTCTACATATGTTGTTATAATGAGGAGAATATATAGCTTTTATGACATAACTAAGTAAGCCATTACCATTTTTCAGGACCATTTCATGTTTCACCCCTTAATTTCATCTAATGTTGTACATGAATTATAGAAAAAAAAAATAGTTTTTCAGGTTATGTAAAGGGCATTTCATAGTGTTGTTTATCAGCCTACATTGTAGCTCATAGTCTTTCTGTTGTATGTTACTGATACCAGAACTGTAAAGGTTTAGTATATAATGGTATATATGCTTACAGCTTCCATCATTTTACTTTTTTGTACATTCAAAGCTAAATAATTATTTTAAATCTGTGTCTTTGTAATTAATTGTTTCCTACTCCTATTGTTGTAATAAGAAGCAATGTACATCAAAATAACCATAATTATCATACATTTATTAAAATACATTTATCATGACATGTATTATTACATTGTTCAGTTTTTATGTTTTAGTTCTGTATTGCAAATGATTACAATTCTCACTGTATTTTATTTCCAGCATGAAGTGGTTGGGATTGTATTTCTATCTTGTCCTATTCTACATACTTAAATACATTACCATCAACTGTACGACTTAGAGCGGGTAGTACAAATGTACAAACATTTAGTACAAATGTTACTGCACTCTTTTTCAATGATAGTAGGCTGAAAATGTAAGCGTACTATCTGTTGCAAACATCCAAAGCTATTATATGTGCACCAGGTGCGCATTAAAACAAACTCTGCGTGCTAAAAGACAGGAAGACAGGACTTAGTTGTCACCTCAGAAAATTCTTTTCAAACACCTGAACATCAGGGGCCCCCGACTTGACATCTTCATAAAAATAACAAAAAAGGTAATTTTGATCATTCGTCAAAACAATGAGTTGAACATGAAATAATGGTTTTAACAAACCAAACATGAAAAAAGCAATAATCTTTTAGGAGATTAATATTACAGTACAGAGTTATGTTTTTACTCATTCTTATGTTCCAAACCCGTATTATTTTCATTCACTGAACACAAAAGGAGATGCTGGCAGAATATTAGTCTTATGGAAAAATGATCCATTGAAAGTGAATGGTGACTACCTAACATTATACTTAACATCTTGAGAGGACAGAACTAGTTTGAAATTGAGCAAATGAGTAAATTCTTTTATTTTTGGCTGAACTATCTCTTTAAGTCTGATAATACAGACTTTTAGAAACAATGTGCTTATAATGTTAATCCAATGTATGATCAAATGGATAATGTTAATAATAAATGTATGCATCATAGAGTAGAAAAATAAAGTCATAAGCCTGCTGAGACAGTGTGGTATATCAATACACCTGAATATTCCTGTATGGTTACTTTGGTCAGCTGAAGGGTAGAGGGGAATATGTTTAGGAGAGCGGGAGGAGATGAAGAGAGGTAGGAATGGAATGCTGACGTGACCGCAGTGCAGCGGGAGTGCCACCCCTCTCTCAATTCATCCTGCGCTTGATCCAGAGGGGTAAATTATCCCATGATCCTCTATTAATACATTGTGTATATTTACTGCAGTGGATGACTAGGATGCTGCAATGTGCAAAAGCAATGTGAAAATGTTACCGTCCATTTTGGGAAACAGTTATTCTAAGGCAGAGAGAGTTGGCTGATGTTGTTGAAGCTGAATAGAATAATTGCCATGCCTGTGAGGGCTTGGTCCACTGAACCTACCTTGAACTGAATCAAATAACAATTGAATACATAAGAATATTTCTATATTTTTATATATTAGAAAAATTTCTGAAAAAAATGTTGGAGATGAAGACGGGGTTGTACCTGACAGGTTTAATAAGCTACAGTGGGGGGTCCCACATATAATCCTATACTAGCACAAACAATCCATATTAATGTAAAGAACAGAACATACTGTAGTTCTCTCAGGTTCTTGTAATGCAATTATAAAACCTCTCTTTGTACTAAAGATTACCTGCTTTGCTTTAAAGTGACAGAATTTATATGCAAGTGCTGATTGAGTGGCATGTTGCATTTAACATTCTTCACAACATTTCCAGTTTATTGAGAGACATGTGGAGGCACCCTTTCTGTGCTTCATTATGACAATTACATAGTAGCATGCTGCCTTGTCTGATGTTTGACTTCTACAGGTAAACAGGTGAAGGGTTGGATACCAGTAGCAGGGTTTGTCTGTAATCTGTGTATTTTATGATATGATACATGACCACAAGCTGTATGTAGCCATAGTGCAGCCATCTGATATAAGGATAGGAGTGAGGTGCTACTGGACCTAGTAATGTCAACAATTAAAAATATATTTTCCCTAACACTGTTAAACATGCATAAATGTAGTGTAAAATCAATTGATTCATTACTTAAGAAAGATTATACATAGATTATCACCAATAGCTTTATTCGGATGTAAAAAAAACTTCATTTGACGGTTTAAATGTATAGTCCTTTACAGCCAAGTCTCCCCCTTTCACTCAGTACTACACTAAGAGTGCATTTTAAACTTTGCATCAGTTATGAGTGCACCAACGGTTATTTTAGAAAAGCGACAAAATAGAAACATACTCATCAAACACCCATGGCATGCTGGGTATTTAGCGTACGCTTACAGGGTTTTTTCACAAGCGTTGCTAAGAGTGGTGTAGTGTTGTCCTAAACATGTATCAGAATAAACAGAGTGCCCTTTATTTTAGTTCTTGTTATTAAAAGCATCATACAATTCATCAGCGAAATGTTAGTTTTACAATTTGCATTGTTAAATCGTGTATATTTTACCTCCATGAAGATTTATGACCTGTTCTGCAAAGAATTTTTGGTTCACAATGTGCTGAAAGGCCTCAGTCATATTAAAGTATACGAACTCATACTTTAGTGGTATCTAGGAGAACTTCCTATCTATTTGCGCCTGGTAAGAATCATTGAATCAGAGTAAAATATGAATTCTGAAGAATATTTGCAGTATTAATTGCAATATTAATAGAGTTAATATTCACATAGAATTGAAAGATAAAACCTATGTAATTAGTTTAATGTAATTCAGTTTAGTTTTAATAAACCAGGAAATGTCAGATATGAGAAAATGTAATATTATTGGTCATTTAATAGGATATGTGAGGTGGTATCAATTGCCTTATATCCATTTGAAACACTCCTCCATAAATGGAAAGAGGGTATTTTTATCTGGATGTGACCACAAGGTTTCCATACACAGTATGTATTCTCAAGTATCTACCCTGATTCTCACTTCAGCTAGGTCATGCTAAACTGACTGATGTTACATAAACATAAAAACATACAATTTTGTTTTTTTAAAAGCTCTCCTTTAATAAGAATTACTTAATATGGCTTTGTATGGTTCCACTGTACAAAAGAAAATTAAAATCAATCATAATAATGATATTATAAATTAAATAATAAAATTAATAATACACCTTTTGCAATTGGTGGATGCTTGTATTGGTGCTGTAGATCATGTGTCACATTAAGGGATAAACTCTTTGTATTACTGACAGCCATGGGGGATTTCCATCCTCATCCGCTGGACATATTTAAAATCTCATCCCCCAGTGACTGCAATTGCAAAAGATATATTTGGACTCTCTAGAAATAAAATTATACGAGAGGATTTTTTTAGGCAGGCAGAAGGACATCACGCCTATTAGGATGGTTTTGTAGCAAGCCTTATGTCAAACCACGTTGATGGTGGACAAAGTGACATTAGAAAACATGGACAATCTTTTAACAGTTTTGTGCTGCAGATAATTTATTTATTTATGTTTTTCCAATTACAAATATTCAAACAAGATTAATAATAAAAAAAAATCATTAGAGATGGAGGACAGCAACCATTGTTTCAACTTATGTTAATAAAGGGTCCATTGGTGCCCTCTCTGCACCTGTTTAACCAACTGGACTGAGAATTGTGTGACTTGACTTTTCAAGCCCCATGAGGTGACCTCTTAGGTTAGAAGCCTGTGAACAGGGTATAGTAACTCGAACACAATTTCATTCAAACATAGAGTCTATAGACTTTAAAAATGAACAAACAGAAACTTTAAAGCCTTGTTGGAAAGTACCACAGCACTCTTTAGATATATATATAAAAAAGGAATGATATTTAATTGTTTAATTAACATTTATATAAATACATTTATAAACAAGAAATATTATATTTTTAATACAATTTACAAGAGGCTAATTTGCAACATCCAGGTGAGGCATTTTGTCTCTGCCACCCCAACAGAAGGCGCTATCGCCACTCTTCAGTAATATCTACAGGTTTTAATATATAAAATTATAAAAATTATATTACTAATTTCCCTAAATAAATTGTTACTTTGAATGCAATTTTATTTCACAAAGCTTGACAAGAAAGTTCTTTGGCAACCACATATTCCCTGAAGCATTTGTCACATTGTCACAAATTAATGGACATTCAGAATCTAAAACACAGAATGTGGCTGTCTCTAGTAAAATTTTACTTCTCATTTTTATTTGTCTTTCTCAATTGTAGATCTCTTGAATAGATATCTAGATCACAGGCTGGGTTTTTATTATGATCCTGCCTTTGGTGGGAAAGGAGGGGGCTGTTGGAGGGGCTGTCCAATGTGCTGCCTTAAATTAGCTATTGGAGAGGCTGGACTAAGGGTGGAGCATTGCACTGTCACTATCTCACTTGTTAAGTATTACCTGCAGAGCTTCAGTAGTTTGGCTGCACTTGTGCCGTGTAGGTGAAGACAGAGAGAGAAGGAAACTGATATCAAAATCAAGCCTTAGGAAATCAAAAGGACTATTCAAAATTTTACCTGGATGCTATAGTGAATCTATTTGTCTTTTCTTTTTAAAGTGCAGCTTTTTATAGTGCAGTTCAACTAGCTGTAGATATGGCTGGTTGTCTGCAAAAAGGGATGCTGAGTACAGCAAGAGCACTTCTGAAGTGTCTCTTTGTATTGTTTTCATTATGGTGTTTTTTCCCTACAGTGAATGCAGATCCTTTCGACAAACCTTTTCACCACAGGCACCAATCCGGACCTACTGCTGAAACAATCTTGGTAGCCAACAATGGCATTAGAGTTCCCTTTGGACGCTCTGTGTATCTGGATCCTGTCAATGACCTTGTGACCGAAGTGCATGCAGGAGACCGCTGTCACATTACAGTCCTGGAAAATGACCCACTTGCACAGAGACCAGGAATGCTAACACCCAAAAGGTTCCCCTGCGCTTTTGGAGCAGAAGAAGTAAAATATACTCACTTTGGTTCTCGGAGCCCTAACACAGACCACATAAAGCTGCAGTTGAGGTATGACTCCCACACAGACACTGTAGTGGTGCCTTTTATTCTTGAAGTAGAAGTGGTATTTCAGCAACTAGAGATTGTCACTCGTAACATGCCTCTGGTTGTGGACAAGCTCAATGGGTTAAGCAACCCAATTGACAAAAAAACCTTGGATTTTGCTTTTGAAGATGGTGTCACTAAATGCAAGGTAACCACATTAGTTGGTGCAAGCAAACTTCCCAGGTATGGCGCTCTTACTGATAACTCAGTTAATAGCCAGATGATTAATTGTGATGATTTTGTCAAGAAGGGAATTCAGTATCAACACACTGCCACCACCAATTCTCCTAACAGAGACTACATTCCAATGTTAGTGGAAGTACAAGATAATGATGGCAATACTTTTCAACAGGAGCATTTTCAGATAATGGTTAGAATCAAAGAGGGTACTGAAAATACACCACCGAAGCCTAGCTTTATATCTATGATGATGATGGAGATTGACCAATTTGTGATGACAGCCATTACTTCAGATATGCTGGCAGCTGAAGATGTAGAATCAAAATCTGATCAATTAATTTTTAACATAACATCTCCCCTTGGCTATCAGCAGGGCTATATTATCAGCACAGATGATCAAAACCAGCCTATCACCTCTTTTTATCAGAGAGACATAAAAGATCTGAAAATCGCTTATAAGCCTCCCTCTGAGGATTCAGATGTAGAAAGAATTTTCCAGATTGAATTTGAAATCATTGACACTGATGGAGCTGTTTCTGATCCTTTTGCCTTCATGATTGTTGTAAAACCAATGAACACTTTAGCTCCAGTGGTGACCAAAAACACAGGACAGCTGCTTTTTGAGGGTCAATCAAGATCCCTGTCCAGCTCACAAAATTTAGAGATCAGTGATGAGGACAATCTTGATGATGTGAAGATTAGTGTAGTTGATGGCCTAAAACACGGAGAGCTGACAGTGTTAGGGTCTCAAAGAAAGTTTTTTACACCTGCTGATCTGGATGCTGGAGTTGTTGTATACCAGCATGATGGAAGTGACACCTACAGTGATAACATTATATTCAGAATGACTGATGGAAGTAATGAAGTGGAGTTTTTATTCCCCATCACAGTTGCCCCGACTGATGATGAACCCCCTATTATGAATGCAAATACTGGTATTGCACTTTTTAAAAATGAAGTGATGCAAATCTCCCCTTTTATCCTGAGTGCTACTGACATTGACTCAGAGGATTCAACCATTAAATTTATATTAGAAAAGCCATATTCTGCAATTGGCGAGCTGCTTCTTAAGCAGGCGGAGCCTCCACTAGATCCATCTGCATGGAAATTTAGTGCAACAGATGAGATGTTTGAACAGGTGGTGACAGAGTGGTTTCAGCAAGATATTTTGGATGGGAAGTTGTTCTATCGTCACAAAGGACCTCACAGTACAACCACTGTGATTGACCAGTTTGTCTTTAGAGTCCAGGATGACAACGACCCACCAAATCAGTCAGGAGAGCACACATTTACTATTAAAATCCATCCAGTGGATGACATACCTCCAGAACTTTACCCTGGTACCACATTACACATGACAGTCAAAGAATATGAGCTGACATTTTTTAAAAAGAAATTTCTACGTTACACAGATCTGGATTGTGATGACAGGGACCTTAAGTACACCATCATTAAACCTCCTACTGACACAGATATAAACAACCCTATTCCTCTTGGTGCCATTGTACTGACTGATAGTCCTGACATTATCATCAGTGAGTTTACACAAGCTCAGGTCAACCACCATAAAGTGGCATATAAACCCCCAGACCAAGAGCTCGGTATCACTCCAAAAATGGTCCAGTTTACATTCAGTGTGGAGGACACTGCTGGCAATTCAGTTAATGGAGTCTTTACAATAATTTTACAGCCCGTTGACAATAAACCCCCTGCAATTACCAATACTGGTTTCACTGTTCTGGAGCGAAATACCTTTATAATAACCAAAAATGAACTTGATGCCTCTGACCAGGACACTGAGGATGAGAATATTAAATTCACAGTGACCCAAATTCCAAGGTTTGGACAGCTGCAATATTTAGGAATTGACATTTCTAATGGAGAGACATTTGTGTTGGAGGACATTGAAAACAGTAGACTGGCCTACATCCACAGTGGTGAAGAATCTGTCAGTGATATCATTAACCTGGACATTAGCGATGGCTTTCATGAAGTGCCTATTGTCATAAAAATTAGCATCAAGCCTGTCGATGATGAAACCCCAACCATTATGTTACCAGCAGGTTTGTTAGGGGCTTCCATTGATGTACTTGAAAATGGGGCAACAGAAATAACCAGCAATGTCATCCAGGGTCGTGATGAAGACACAGATGACCTCATGCTAACTTTTATAGTTGAGGAGCATCCTAGGTTAGGTGAAATAATGGTGAGGGGAACTCCTGCTGAAAGCTTCACCCAGCAAGATATAATCAATGGTGTGGTTGTCTATGTTCACACTAGTGGTGAAATTGGCCCTATTAAAGAGCATGACTCCTTCAATCTGACTATATCTGACATGTCTGATGAATGGGTAGTTGGTGGCAACAAAGTCCAAGGGGTTCGTGTCCATGTCACCATCCTACCTGTAGACAGCATTCCACCTATCGTTAGTGTGGGTGGTCAGTTTGTAGTAGTGGAGGGTGAAAAAAATATTATCACATTAGAACACATTCAAGCTGAGGATATTGACACTGATAACGATGATATATTGTGTACTATTATTGTTCAGTCAACATCTGGCTATGTGGAAAACATCTCTCCAGCTCCAGGATCTGAAAAATCCAGAGCAGGCACTGCCATTACTGCTTTTACTATTAAAGATGTTGGTCTTAGCCACATCTATTATGTTCAAAGCATTCACAAGGGTGTGGAGCCAGTGGAGGACAGGTTCACTTTCCGCTGCTCTGATGGTATTAACTTTTCAGAGAAACAATTTTTCCCGATTGTCATCATCCCAGCCAATGATGAAAAGCCAGAGATATTCATTCGGGAGTTTGTTGTCATGGAGGGAATGAGCTTAGTTATTGACTCTCCTATTTTAAATGCAGCTGATGCTGACATTCCAGGTGATGAATTATCTTTTGAAATAATTAAAAATCCAAAACATGGAAACATAGTCCAGCAGTTGAGCACTGGGGCAGTCCCAGTAGTGAAATTTTCCTTGGAGCAGATTAAGGAGGCATCTAATATTGTTTATGAGCATGATGACTCTGAAACCAAGGAAGACAGTTTTGAAATTAGACTCACGGATGGGAAGCACACTGTTGAGGAGAAGGTCCTCATAATAGTCATTCCTGTTGATGATGAAACCCCAAGAATGGCAATCAATGATGGCCTGGAAGTAGAAATTGGAGAAACAAAAGTAGTTAGCAACAAAGTCCTCAAGGCCACAGATTTGGATTCTGAGGACAAAGAGCTTACTTACATTGTTCGCTACGGACCTGGCCAAGGCTACCTCCAGCGAATTACAAAACATGGATATGTCATTGGAAACATTAGTATTGGAATGAATTTCACTCAAGATGAACTTGACAAACAGTTGATTCAGTATGTTCACACAGGCCAGGAAGGTATCCGTGACCTGCTTAAATTTGATGTTACTGATGGAATTAATCCCCTCATTGATCGCTATTTCTACATTAATATTGGTGGCATTGATATGGTCTTCCCTGATGTTATCAACAAGGGTGTGACCCTCAAAGAGGGAGGTAAGGTCACCTTAACCACAGACCTTCTTAGCACAACTGACATCAACAGCCCAGATGAATATTTAAGTTTCAGCATCACTCGTGCCCCTAGCAGGGGACATTTGGAATGTACTGATCTCCCAGGTGTGCCTATCTCCACCTTCACTCAGCTGCAGTTAGCTGGGAACAAAATCTACTATATTCACACATCTGATGATGAAGTGAAGATGGACAGTTTTGAGTTTGAGGTCACCGACGGCTACAATCCTGTGTTCCGCACCTTCCGTGTATCCATTACTGATGTTGATAACAAGAAGCCAGTCTTAACAATTAAAACTTTGGTGCTGGGTGAGGGAGAAAGCAAACTGATCACACCCTTTGAACTGACAGTGGAGGATCGTGATACACCAGACAACCTGCTGAGATTTATAGTGACTCAAGTGCCAGTTCATGGTCAACTTTTGTTTAATGGAACTAAAGCCATTACAACATTTACAAAACAGGACTTAAATGAGAATTTCATTACCTATAAACATGATGGCACAGAGACAAATGAAGATAGCTTCTCCTTTACAGTTACTGATGGAACTCACACTGACTTCTATGTTTTTCCCAATACTGTATATGAAACTCGTAAGCCTCAGATGATGACAATTCATATCAACACAGTAGACAATGGAGTTCCTCAAATTGTTGTTAACAAAGCAGCACCCACTCTAAGGGTTCTTCATACTGGGCACCTTGGATTTTTGATTACCAGCAAAGCTCTAAAGGCTGAGGACAGAGACAGCCCAAACAAAGTGCTTAAATATGTTGTGACTGAGAGTCCTCTTCATGGCTTTATCATGAATATTGAATTGGGCAATGACAGCATCAATTCCTTCTCACAGGGTAAGTG
This sequence comes from Ambastaia sidthimunki, assembly GCA_036877625.1. Classification (NCBI taxonomy): domain Eukaryota; kingdom Metazoa; phylum Chordata; class Actinopteri; order Cypriniformes; family Botiidae; genus Ambastaia; species Ambastaia sidthimunki. The sequence continues at coordinate 2,829 of JAZGTK010010540.1, read as the reverse complement.
CTTATGTAATTATTGTTCTCCAAATACATCATGTAATGAGGTGGGGAATTTTGTCCATCAAGTATTAATCAACTTCCTATAATTATTAATTTTCTCTTTGTTTTTAGCTGATATTGACGATATGAAGATTTGCTATGTGCTTCTGGATGGATCTAATGCCACAAGTGACATATTCTACTTTAGAGTGGAAGACAATGGTAAAAATTTCTCTGACTAATTGAAAGTGTCATGTGTCATTAAAGCTACTGTTGGTATTCCAAAGCTCTCAGATGCTAATTTAAGTGAGCAATTTTCTACATTGCTGATAATTAGTCACTGTCAGAGTTGAAGAAGAAAACAATTAGTTTTTACATTTATGCATTTGGCAGACTTTTATCTAAAACAACCAGCAGGGCATTCAAGTTATTCTTTTTATCAGTATGTGATACACGTGCGCGCGCGCACACACACACACTCGCACACACACATACTGATTAAACAAACTTTTTCTTTTTGGATGTGTCATGTTGGTAGAGCTTTGGTGGTCAACATGAAAACACCTGGCTGAGGTGCTTGGAGTGAGGATCAGAACCTTTCTGGACTGCTGTGGTTTGAATGTCCAAGATACTCACAGTAAAAAGGCTGTAGTTTAGTTGTCTAAGATTTCATTTTTGCTTAATTCTAATTACCAGCACAAATTGATTGTAAATTGATAAAGAGGAGACATTTCCTTGTTAGCAGTTTAACTAATGGCTCTTTAACAGCATAGAAACTGAAGTATGCACCAGGGCAGTTCACGTTTAATGCAACAGGAAATATCTTTTTTATCTTTATACCTAGACTATAGTGAATTCAAAAGAATAAAACAGCTTTACCTACATCAACAGCTAAATTTCAACAGCAAAAATAAATAAACAACACACACAACATACACAAACACAATGGCCTGCATGCTACAAGGATACAGTACCATACACATCCATGTATAGATTGACATTTCCAGTGTCATGGGGTGAAGATCACATATGAAGGAATTGGTGATATGAATACCAGAGTTATGTACGTGAATGTGTGTGCAGTGTAAAGTAGGTGGTAGTATTTAAGGTTGTACAACAGACCAAAATTTTGAATAGGTAACACTAATGATACCTTGCTAACATATAACCATAATGCACAATCGTTTTAATTTAACAGACACTGGACATATGTAAATATGGAAGAAAACAAGGAGTGTCCCAAAAAAATTAAACTCTTGCATGTGGAATTGTTTTTCACTTTCATTTGTTGCCCACATTCATTTAATTCAGAGTCTATAAAATTCTTATTTTAAAAAAAAAACATATGCATCAAAGTTATACTGTGGATTAGGGGCATATGCACAATCATGCATGTTACATGATCAATTAAATGAAGGAATGGATTTCCTCTGAAATTAGTAGTTTCAGCTACACTGACCCGGTGTGCATGAAAGTCATTGTAGACAGGGATGTGCGTTTCAACGAGTAGAGATGTGCTGACAGATATGCTTTCAAAGTTTCCTTTGTACCTGGCTGTAACCCAAACCATTACAAGATATGCTGATCACCCAGGGTTTTCCCTTTTGGTTTAACTTTTAGAACATGGAGTAGATTATGCTGCTTAGTCTGTATTTTCGTATCAAAAGTTGGTATTCATAAATAGTAAATTAGGTAAACCTAAATTAGGTAAATCTAACAGAGTAAAATTTACAGCTGTAGAGGGCTGCCAAAGTAAACAAAGTGGATTTTAGCAGTTTTCTTTGTTGTCTTAGATGGCCTGTACCTGCACATCTTTGTGTCAAATGTAAACACCCAGCAAAAGATTTACTGCTGCATGGTGCCAGTGGCCACAACCACTGGAGCCACTTTTCTGTTGCCTAGTTCCTCTGACTCTCATATTTATGGGATTTTGTCTGGGTACTGTAGCATATGATGTATGGTTCTGAGGTTATTCATATCTCTCACAGATGGCAAAGTTCTTCCTGTGCACTGTGATCTGAGCCTTGAGATAACCCTGTGGTGCCTCTCACTAGGAGAACTTTCTCTTGATCTCTTTCTGCCTGCCAGTGACAACTTAGGCAACTGGTGTTAAAAGTGATGTGGCTGGTCTGCCTTGCCATAACTCATCACCCTGCAGTTTGGGAACCAGATGCCTAGCTTCCGCAGATGTCACGTGGACAAGTACAGTACCTGCCAGTATCTAGTTGTCAAATATTCCCTTGTGGAATGCCAAGAATTACATGAGACCCTAACATAGATTTCCAAGCTTGATGCATGTGAGAAGCAATTATTAGATGCAGAGGAAATGGCCAAATCTTCTCAAGCCATATGTGACCTATATTTGAATATAAATTCTTATAAACTCTTAAGTCAGATCTGAAGCATGGTCGTGAATTTTAATGCTTGGGCAGCAACTTTAATGATGAGCATAAATTAAAAAGAAAAAACATCAGTAACCATTATTGGTTATATTGCCACCTCTGACAATGAATGCTGATATCCTTTCAGCAATCCCTCCCATTCCTCAGACTCTAAACATCAATCCATGACAACAACTTGTTTTATGTATATTGGAACAAGATGATCGATATCACTTACTAAACGCAAAACAAATCTCGAAAAAGTAGGGAAAGTTTGTGTAATTCTTTGAAGGCCTGTGACAGCTCAATTTTAACCTTAATGTCAGGTGCTTGCAAAAACCATCTTAAGAACTTGAGGCACTATTAAAGATTGCAGATGCTAAAGGGAGTGTTTTCTGTGTGGATGCATCTGCTTTTTTAATATACAGACTTTACCTTGAGGTCAGATGTTTGGTCTATATTTTAAGGGGGCA
>JAZGTK010010539.1:0-16320 GCA_036877625.1 Ambastaia sidthimunki | reverse complement strand
ATCCCTATGGTCAGCAAATGAACGTCGTCTTGATATACTCTCTTCTAAGGGTACACAATCACTTACTCGCAGATTTATGTTTACTATCCCTCGCTGGTGGAATGATCTTCCAAACTGTTCGGTCTGCTGCATCCGCTACTGTATTCAAAAAACTGCTAAAAACCTTTCTTTCACAAATACCTAAAAAAACTACTAACCCTTTCTACTCACTACTAACCCTCTCTTCCAACACGTATCACATCAAGCATGAAAATGTTGTACTCTGGGTAAAATTGTAACTACGTACGGCTGATGTTTATTGTCATCTTATGATTTATTGCATCTTTGTTTTCCTCACATTGTAAGTCGCTTTGGATAAAAGCATCTGCTAAATGCCTAAATGTAAATGTAACAAAATTCTTTAGCTTGTCTAAATGGAGCAAACCTGCAGTACTTTTTAACATTGGAGAGAAAACAAATAGCAAGACAACTTTTGTTTAAAGCTCAGATGGATTGGAATTACTTACCTATTAGATCTATACATCATTTAGGATGTTTAAACAAACATTGTCATCCTATTTTGTATTCGACTGTACATTCTATTATTGAAACTTTCACTGTTTATACTTTACATGCATGTTGGGACCCCCTCAAAAACAAGATAGTACATCCTAAGGGGGAAATCCTAATAAATGTATTTGTACATTATCTACCACTAAAGTGTACATTTTTAGGTGTTAAAGGGTATAGCAGGTGTATCTTTTAAAGGCATTACCCCCAGTGACATATAAGAGCATATATTAATTTTTTGCATTTTTCATATTTTATTATTATTGTATGAGCACAAAATAAAAAACTTTTATCAAAGCAATTATTAGATCAGTTCTTTTATTGTAACAAGTGAAACAAAACAAGCTACAAATTACAGGGGTCAGTACATGGGTGTTTCTGCACAGGTGGTTAAATGGTTTGCCTAATAGAAAAAAAGGTTTTGATTGGCAAGAACAAACATTAGAGGGAACACTGTCCATGGATATGTTAAACCAATCTAGATCCATTGAGTACCCAACATCTGCTACCCCATGAACTTAGTGTAGGCGGAAACGCAAATGACCTCACACTGGAATGAATGTATTCTGCTGCTCTGATCACAGCTGCATGTAAAATCAGAATTACCCCCAACGAGAGTGTCTCATTTTAATACTAAACTGCCCCACCTTGGCATTATCATCAGAACATTGTGAAATAATACCACTATGAGTATTTATGCTTAGATTTATAATGATATGCAGGCATTTCAGACATTGTTTCCAGACCAAATTGATGCAAATTGACCAACTGTAGAGAAAGAAATAATATTTCATTATTTAATCACTTGTTTCCTTTTTATTGCCCATTTCCTGTAATGTAGCTGGCAACACTTGGAAATTACTGTGTATCATACAAAATAGATGTAACTATGAATTAAACCTTCTTAAACCCATGTGTTCTATTTACAAGACCTCTCAGAGCCGGTTTAAAGCAATGGTGAGCGAACATGGGCAATATAAAAATAATAAGAGAGGTGACATGAGTTCAAACCCCAGCTTTCATGGACTCTCAGTTCTGACAGTGTTTTAAATTGTAGCTGAGGGACAAAACATAATTTCCAATTGCAACTTTTACGCAATCTACTCAAGCTCCAGTTTTTGCCAAAAAGGTAATAGCAGTGTATGTTTCAGCATCTATTAACTGTTCATTGCTTTAGGGTACGAAAAGTGCTTGCTTAGTCTACAACAACAGGATATTATGGTGTTCCTGTTTCAGAAACAAAATAGCCATTAGCCTACACAAATCAGGGAAATGACCACACTGTCTGAAAAATAATAAACAAACATTAATTCAGAATAGGTTTAATATGAATTACTGGAAATTGCCTGCATTCATAGCATAATTTACTTCCTTAAAGCAAATAAATTCAAACAAACAAAAGCACTGTTGTTGTTCTTCAGTAATGTAATTAAACCATTATCTCCACCTATGAACGTGTCTGCAATAAATTAATTATTATGAGTGTTTTGTTCAGCAGTAATTACTTTATTTTCAATACTGTTTTTTTTCTTCTATGCTAAGTGGAATCACATTGGAACAAACTCCCACAGCCCTCGTTGAAATGCTACTTTTGGATGATACAGTTTTGATGACATAGTCTATTATAACAAGCTTTTTAACATTGAAGACATATGATCCATATGACCCCTGTGACTCATAATTTTCTGTCTGAAGCTGTCAAAAGATTAAGATGTTATTCTCTTTTCAAACCTAATACTGAACTCACATTTGCGAGAAAAACAAAAAAACATTACAATGTAAGACCCTAAGGTGAATAAATTGTTGACTAATGTTTTTACAGCTGCTTTAGAGGGTAAAACATAAAAGACATAAAAAACTGAAAATTTTAATTTCCTATTGCATTATCTAAATTAGCATACTTTTTTAAATTAATAATAAATAAATTTACATTTTTATTAGTATACAGGTTTTCACTTACATAAAACAATATACTCTCACATCCATGGCATGATGGGCGTCGTCTCTTCATATTGACATACAAACACCCCCATGCAAAATCCAGCCACCTTAAAAATTTAGGCAGAAATGTTCTCCCCAATATTCAGATTAGTGGTTCAAAGGCTTTTCAATTAATGAGTCTGCGATTATTACATTTTTTGACACCTTGTCTTGATTATGCGGTCACAGCCTTGTTGGACTGATTGTGATTTGGGTTAAAGAACAAATTGCCTCTAGTGTCTGAGTGAATGATACAGACAAAACCAAATGTGAACCAAATGTGAATCTTTTTACACCAGTTCTGTCTTTTTACTACATTGGAAAATGACTGGAAATTATTATAGAATCTGAGACAAATAAACCATTACTGATTTACTGATAGAATTAAATGAGCTGCTTAGAGTCAGACTATTATAAGTCTTCATGGATATAATCTGTCATTGAGGATGAGAAGAAATACTCAAGTATTTGTGTGTGGGTGGCCAGCGTTTGCCTCTGAGTCATGCATATTTGTTGTTGTGTCTCCAAACTTTCAAGGAGGTGGGTAGGATGGTACCATGTGCCTCCTGTTTATCTCTATGAAATGAAAATTTAGGGGTGACACATTTTTTTTGTATCTCTTAAAGAACCCCTAGTGACAGTTTCTGGGTTTGAAGTCAGTAAGCTGGTAAAATGAGATAAATGCTTTAGAACTACCGTGACCGAAAGAAGTTTATATCATCTCAGACTTAAGCATTCCAACTATTGTACTTATTGAGATGCAGGATTAAGGTCAGAGAAGCAGTCTGTTTTTATTTACATATTAAAGGTGAATATTAAACAGTACTTTAATATTCTCTTCACAGACTGCAGTCTACTGTCAAATCTAATCTAATGGAGACTTTAATTACTATTAGCTAGAATTCTGTTATTGTCAGACTGAATACTGTTTTTGTGTCTATAAATTTTTACTTACAGAAATTATTTTTTTCAATAGCACACTTGTTTGAGACATTTCGAAAAATTTGAAGTTTTTTTTTAAAAAAAAATTATTGTTAAAAAGCATTAAGATCTTTAAGTGAAACTAAATATCAAGAAAACAGCCAAAAGGTTATCTGAAGATGTCTGCCCAATGTTTGGATAAATACCAGTGTAAACAGTTAAGTATGTCTTGGCTCTGCCCTCTAGTGGTAAATTAACATAGAAACATATCACTCCCATTTGCATCTAAAACAAAACTAAAAACAAAACAAATAATTAACATGTAATTATAGAATTCTATTAATGGTTATATTGGGTATGTAATACTCTCAAAACATAACTTCATTAATAAATTCTTAGAAAGGAAAATCACCCACACCCCTAAACTCTTATAAAACTATTAATTATCAACCTCTCATACTTACATTATTTACATCCTTATGATATATTGCAGTGCATAACCACCTTTCTAAATACAGAGTTTGGTGAACAATTCTAAAGCTCACTGTGCACAGCTCCAAAGATCAAGCTTAGTATGCTGCTTTCACATGCACTCAAAATAACAGCCTTTAGTTTAATTTGTTTGGTAACACCATAACATGTTAAACTGACAGGTAACAGGAACTCTCTGAGCATCTCTGACATTACAAAAAAAGATTCCCTCCTGAACTGTTCAATGCACTTATGCAACCATAACACCGAACACACTGGCAACTGGAAACCTCCGGCATGTGAGAAATAAATAAGAGCGCACCACAAATCCAGAACACAAATATTAGCATTCGGCATTGTGCTGGACATTACCTAAATAAAATATGTATTTAGTTCAAAATATCCAAGCAAGAAATTAGCCTACAGCACAAATTTATTTATTTTCAATTCACAAATGGAGCAAAGGTGTTAAAAAAAACAAAAAGGTGTGACTCATACAAAGTGTTTTGTCATGCACCAGCAGAACAGCAGGGTTGTATGGAGTCTAGAAAAAATGTAAGGGGACCTAAGACAGAACCCTGTGTCATGTTTAGAGAGGTAGAATTCCCCTGTTTACAACTATGTGAGTAGAATGATTTTCTGTCAAAAAGACTGAAGCTGCAGTGTCACCGGTCTAGATTTCAGGGGAATGTATCCCCCTTATTCTTCACAGGTGAAGACATTGTGTTCATTTAGACCACGAGTTTTCAAAAAAGTTGTCTTTATTTTTTGTCTTTCTAAAATTACTCCCCCAAAGCCAGATGAAACCATGGCTCTTATGAAAGAGTCCTAATGAACTATGATAGTCATCTCCCATTGTCATAAATAAATAATAAAAAAATGCATTTGCCATCTGTGGCACTTTTCCCAGAGTAGGCAAGTCCGTGACTGGGAATGTAAGCTATTGGACTGTCCATTTGTCATCATGTGTGTCAATGTGGATCTGTGCGTTTCCAATTGTATTCAGAATGAATATATTATAATGTGTGTCTGTGAATTTGGGTAGAATGCGTTGTAGTCGCCTACTGTTGCCAGGCAATAATTAGGTGTTTGTGTGTATGTGCGCATCAGCATTAGTCCACTCCAAGAGCTTTGAGCTGTCTCTCAATTTCCTCATCAGATATCCCATCTGCTTTGGATGTGGCAGCACTGGGGGTTTTTCGGCCAGCTGAAGGAGCATGAGCCATCTGCAGGAGAAACAAAAAAAAATCCATTATATATCAAAACAGTAATTGTGCCAATCTATACAATTTAAGTCTCAAAATATTCAGATTATATACTTCAGAAAACTTCAGTTTACTAAAAAGAGGGAAACAATATTTTATAAAACATGACTTAATAATCATAATAACCTATAAATTGTATATTATAGATAATAATTTCAAAATAATACACTTCATAACTAAGGTTTTGTGTTACAGAATGTGTAATGAAAAATTTAGATAATGTGAACAATAATGTTGTATTAATTACAAACAATATTTATTCACTAACAATCTTCCAAATAATCTTTGTTTTTACCTTTCCTGAGATCTCAATACCAATTTCATCCAACACCTGGTTCACAATGTCCTGAGATTCTTCTTCATCGCCAGAATCCTCAAAGATCTCATCAAGAGTGTCATTGACTGTGAACAGACGAAAACACACAGAATAAAAACACTGGCTATCTTTATGTTGTGGTTTGTTTAAAAGCAGCAATACATCATAAGGGTTTCTCTGGAAAAAAAATAACTATCTGGGTTTCCTCATTACATTTTTTCAATACACCCACAACAGAAATAACTGAAGAAAACACATCTCTTACTCATCTCTTCTGTCATGTCCATCTTTGCTGTCTCCTTCTGAAAGTTCTGCAGTGTCTGCATAGTCTTTTTTGGATCCATCTTTTTATTGACAGCTTGCATTGTCTTAAAAGCAGGCAAACAAATGACACAGTTTTATTTCAAAATGTGAACTAGTTTGCATAACTATGCAATTATGCAAATAATGATGGTTCTGCATCAATATTCCACTACACACTGTTCATGTTATGCATTTACAGAACAACATACTGAACCAAAATAGTACACATGCTTTTGCATCTTTTGTCAATACTGATCTTACTTTGGTGGTTGTGGCCATGGCACCAGCCATCTTCATCTGGGAGTTCATAAGCTTGGTTTGTGTAGACATGGAGGTAACCTTAGAGCTCACAGCATATGAACGTGTTTTCTGTTTCCTCACTTGTACAAGCTGCTTGGCTAAAACCTTACAGGCATCTCTATTCCCTGTCTTAGCCATTTTCTTTATTTCCATTTCCTGTGAAAATAAAGAAAATAAATAGCAGAAAACAGTTGGAGAAAACAGTTAAACCTAATGACAATGTAAGTGCCTTACAGAGATTCATACTGTATATGTGACAGTATGTAATGTATATGTGACAGTATGTAACGCATTATGTAATATAATATAATGTTATGATAACGTCTTTTTGTTCTTAAGTGCAAGCAACCTAAGACAAATCTCCAGAAATCTGGACAACTAAGCATCTGTGCTTATGTTAAAAACTGTTTTCCACATAAAAATTGTAATTTGCGTATAAAAAAAACAATATTAAAATATAAATATTCAATTACAAATCTTAATGACCGAGTCACAATGGAACAGATGGTCATTAAATGTGTAACAATAATCATAAACTAAGTCCTATTAGTCATAATCCAGTGACACAGTAAACATGCTCTCTGTGGTATGAATTACAGAACATCGTGATGTCTCGCACCGTGAAAAAGGGAAACTTTTAGCAGCATATGGGTGGGGATTCTCACCAGTTGCTTTTCCTGTTTTTCCAGTGCTGTCCGGTCTCTTGCAATCTGTCTCTGCGTTCCGCGCAGCTCTTTGTTTTGCTCTTTAATAACATCTAAGAGTATGAGAAGATATGTTATCGATCACTATTTTAATTGTTATTGTCAGATAAACAAGTGAATGTAGTGGTAATACTTCTATGAGTATTTTCCAATTCGTTACAGTAATGGCCTACTGAGTTCATAAAATGAAACACAACTGAATAGTTTCTTAGATCACCTTTAATGCCTGACTCATCAACATCGTTACCAAAAATTATGTCAGAAGATACAAAAAGACACGATGAAGTGTCCAAAATACAGCTAATAAAGTTCTTATAATTGAGCTTAGGTTATTTGTTTCTGATCCTGTCACTTTTGTGCTAAACCACACAATAGTTCGGACAAATAAAGACCCCTAAATAGGTTAAAATGTTTAATCAAAAAGACAGTTTTAACGAAACCAGCTGATGAATGACGTAAATGTGTTGTTGGGCGGCTTTAACAAAACAATCCCCAACGCAGCAGACAACTTACCATCTACAGTCTTTTTCTTGAATAACGAAGCCATGACTGCAATTACCTCCTTCGACCACGAATGTTAAATAAAAACAATTATGCCGCAAAGACTGCTATTAACTAAGAGTCACCTATCAAAACATCATGACTATTTCCTGGTTCTTGCGAGTAGGCGGAAAATCTGTGCGCGCGTGTGGCTATCATTTAACTTTTATTGGTGGAAATGTCCGTGACGTTACGATTAGCTAATCCAATCACAAACTCATCTTGACAAGGACCACCCATAAAGCGCTGTTACAGTTTTAACTGCTGACATCATAAACAATAAACTGAATGGAAATTTTCCTTTAAAAAAACCCTTACATTTGAATACTCTAAAATTACATATTTGTAAGACAAAAAAAATAACATTTGTTTATTACACAAAAGGCAGCCAATCACTATACATGCGTCTGTGGTCGTCGGTTATTCGTACATCTTCGTGATACTTCGGCATATTCCGCATACACCTCGGATAGTGTCGATCGTGAATTAGGTCTGTATTTCGTCCCACTCGTTCTCTCTGTGTTGTTGTCCTCGGTGACGCGACGGAGGTGTAGCCTGACGCGGTCTCTTACGTGTCGGACTAAATAAAAGTGGAGCTCCGGAGGCCTGGGAGTGACGAGGCGAGTCTGTGTCGGGTAAGAAGAGACGCATTCGTGGTGGAAAGAGATTATGCACATGCCGTTTTAGTGGACATGTCGCAATGCTCGATCCGTCTGTAACAAAGAGATCATGGCGGCGGTGGGCATGTTTCTCAACAGCTCGGACTTGCAAACAATGAGTCAGTCAGGCAGTCGGAGAAGGAAAGAGAGCGCCTTCTAGAAACATACGTATTTTTATAAAGGATAACAGATGTCTAGTATTAGGAGTGCGATGGCCTGTCCATGGAACCTGAAAATACAAACCCGTTAAATCAGTTTCTTTTGGCTTCAGCCTTATTTTAGCCAAAGATTTTTACTGCATTCTCGCTCATGCAGAGCTTTTCAGCACCATGCAGCTGATTACGAAAAAACACACAAATCTAATAAATTGTAAGTGGCAAATAAAATAAGAGAGAAAATACATCCTGAGTATTATTTCTTACCGATTAAACAATGAAACAGACAGTTTTTGTGTTGCTTAATTGCTTTATTCAGCCTGGAAAACTATTTTACAAGTTGAAACACGCCTAAAAATGCAAGTACTTTTATTTTTGTATTATATTACTTCAAATAACCGTCAAATCACACGTAATATATACCAAATATATATGCATATATTACTGGGGCCTATTTAAATGTTCTTATTTTAATTTCTTTTACTGCATTCATAAATCTAAATAAACAGTTTAAAGCAGAGTGACAGCTGTGTATACGGAAGTAAAAAAAGGCGGCAAAATGGTGTCTGCCTGGTTTGTTTGGCACAAAGATTGAGTGTCAGTTCTGCGCCTGACATTATTACTGATTGCCAATAATTATCGGCTCAAAGTAACCTTCATTAATATTCATATTCTCATTCATGTGTTTCATTGATTAACTTTGTTCGTCAAACATATTTTTGCTCCCATGTGTATCGTAGTATGCATACAAAATAAAAAAAAAATATTTAACATAATTTTATGTTGAATTCTGACATACACTAGTACATTAATTGACAATTAATGTAATAGTTGACATTGACAATTCACATTTGTAAGTATTTTCAAACATTTATGTTTGAAATAAAATACTCTTAAAAGAATGTTTGATACTCTATCAGGGTATAAGCATGTTTTTGTTTGTGTTTTTACAATTACACCGTTGCAGTTACAGGCTTAAACTAGACATGAACATTTCCTGCTCTTATGGTTTCAATATATATATTTACATAATACGTTTTAAATTTTGGAAAGCCAAACTGAAATATTATTTACATCCCCAGGCTATCTAAATGACCATGGAGGCAGGAGCAGATGTCCAGCAGGGCGGTGACACTGCAGTCTCAGAGACAGACACTCAGCAGATTGCCACCTTGGCACAGGTGAATTAGACCCCCTTGCATGTAATATTGAAACTATATTATAATGATAGGTTCCATGTGTAACTAACATGTAACTAGAAACAAAAGAAAAACATTATTTAATCAGTAATGGTAATTATGCTTATTAATGTGGGTTGATATTTAAAATAGATACAGTTCTTGCTTCTGGTTGGTCTTACACTGTCTCTTACTTTCTGATCTTTTTTATCTCACCTGTTGCAGGTTTCCATGTCAGCAGGACAAGCATCAGCCACTGCACCCACAGTGACCTTAGTGCAGTTGCCCAATGGCCAAACAGTACAAGTGCACGGGGTCATCCAGGCAGCCCAGCCCTCTGTTATACAATCCCCACAGGTGCAAACTGTACAAGTAAGACCTTTAACCTGACATAATGTTTAATATTGGAGCAGTCTAAAAATATTTAGAAACAGTGAAAATGCAGTTCTCCTGCTTATGCTTGGAGATTATATAGGCCATCACAAAATTGTATGCAGACTGCACATAGGTCAGTACATAGGTCTCTTTTAATATTTATGCACTGCGGTTTGTCAGAAAATATAATATAGAAGATAATATGTTTGAAATATATTACAAAACAGCCCATGCTATTTTGAGTGAAATAAAAGGCTTTTTTGTTACTGATATTTACATGTTCCTGTTTTGTCATGTATTAGATTTCTACAATTGCTGAGAGCGATGATTCCCAGGAGTCAGTGGACAGCGTGACAGATTCCCAGAAACGGAGAGAGATCCTTTCTAGGCGGCCCTCATACCGGTACCTGAATGTGTTTGTTACTTCAATTAATATTATTTTTGCTGTCGTTTAAAAGCATTAATTGTATCTCATCTAGATACCAACAATCCTTATAGAAAACTTTTTCTTAGTTGTATTAAAAGTGTATTTGTATTTTGTTGTTCACAAGCCTGGTTTGATGTTTTGAAATGCAGAAAGATCCTGAATGACCTGTCATCAGATGCTCCAGCCGTCCCACGGATAGAAGAGGAAAAATCAGAGGAAGATTCCACCCCAGCCATAACAACTGTTACCGTGCCAACGCCTATCTATCAAACAAGCAGTGGGCAGTACAGTAAGTTGCCTGATTGCCTCCTACAAATACACTACTAGGCAAAAGTTTGGACACACAGTCATTCTTTTATTACTATTACTAGTTTTCACATTTTAGAATAATAGTAAAATCATCAAAAAGTAATGCAAATATTCTTATATTAGCTTCTTCAAAATACCTGTCGAGCTTTTTCAAAATCACCATTCCTGTCGATTCCGGCGGGTTCTGAGCATCTTTTTTTAGCTAGTTTCATTTGATAACCATAATAAATCCATAATAAATACTTTTTAATCTGTATAGAAAAATGGTGTTTATTTTGCTGTCTGGTCGAACACATATTTTGATTTTTTTTTTAATTAAAATTTTGTAAATGTGTAACATATAGGCACAACTTAAATTTTTTTTCAAGCATACATCTTTAGAACAAAAAGTTTTTTGAGATCACAAGAAACAAAAACTGTTCAAAGTATAACTGTTCATTACTAAACAAGACGCAAAACACATCATTGTGTGACTTCACTAAATCAACATAGTAAAATTAAATTTAGATGTAAATATTTCTATTTTCTTGTTATGTGTAAATCAACATCTTTCATGTATTCCTCCCCCCAGTTGCAATTACTCAGGGTGGGGCAATCCAGTTAGCCAATAACGGAACAGATGGAGTTCAAGGGTTGCAAACTCTGACCATGACAAATGCAGCAAGCGCCCAGCCCGGCACCACCATCCTGCAGTATGCACAGACCAGTGATGGCCAGCAGATACTGGTGCCCAGCAATCAAGTGGTAGTGCAAGGTGAGGCGTCACAAAAACAAGACATTTCAGTTCTAAACAAGTATGTATGACCTTAAAATTGAAGGAAATGGATGAAGCAAGATTATAGTATAGTTATAGCTATAGACAAGAGTAAGTGTGCTCTAGATTCCCATATGTAGATTAGTACTAGATTATGTCACTGATAAATTCCTCTGGGCTAGGCTTAATCTGTGTTCAGGGACCCAACTACACAGGGATTCTAAATTTGTCTTGCCAAACTCTAAATCTTCAGTGCTCGTATTTTTCAGCGGCCTCTGGAGACGTCCAAGCATATCAGATCCGCACTGCTTCCAGCACCATTGCTCCAGGAGTAGTCATGGCTTCCTCTCCTGCTCTGCCCAGTCAGGGCGGTACTGAGGAGGTCACACGTAAAAGGGAGGTGCGACTTATGAAAAACAGGTACAATTATAAACTCCCATATGATCAGTCAATTTAGTGCCATGCTTGCATATGTATGTCCCTCATTTGTAATTTAACTCAGCGTAAAGGTCTTCTTTAAAACCAATTAGATTTGAGATGTTTCTACTTGAGCAGGAAGTCACCAAGACTTTAAAATAAAAAAAATTGTCTTTTGAGTTACTGGTGTGGTGGCCTGTAATAGTCTGTTTCTACCACAGGGAGGCAGCGCGGGAGTGCCGCAGGAAAAAGAAAGAGTATGTTAAATGTCTGGAAAACAGAGTGGCTGTGTTGGAGAATCAGAACAAAACACTCATTGAGGAGCTTAAAGCGCTTAAGGACCTTTACTGTCACAAATCTGAATAATTCCACACACACGTGCTGATCAGATTTCTTCTGGTGCCTCAAGAGATAGAGACTCTAAACGTACCACAGGCACCTGCACATTTCTCTCTCTCTGTCCATTTCTGTTTCCTTTTTTAAATATTATCTTCTGTAATAATCAGTTATCAGGAATACATTGTAAGTTTGTAAGTGTAAACCTTTTGTTTTTTCATTTCTCTTTAAGAGAGTTGGTTCCTCAAAAAAGAAAATTTTTTGAAGGGTAGAGGGGTTATCAACAAGTTGCCCTACTTTAAGGAGCATTCTGAACCATAAAGAGCACCTTTCAGTTGCAGCCATAACGGGAAATAAATGTTTGTGTGGGTTTATCTTGGAAACAGCCCAGGGTGCTGCTTCTGAGACCTGCTCCTGTCATTCTGAGGTGAAATCCGCTTTGAAAGACTTTCCCTGCATTGCACCAGTCGTCGATGGAGCTGCCTGCAAGCATGATTAAAGAGGGATGGTGTTTTTTTAACTTTTGAAGCATGGGTCTTTAATGATTGAGATTAAATCTACTGTACCCGCTCCTGTTGTTTTACTGCTTCTGCTACTAATACATGCTCTTTTTTTGTTTCAAGACATGCATATATACATATATATCCATGTTATGACATGGATTGACATTGTCTTTCTTCTTAATTAGTGTTGCTTATGTTACGAATTTAAGTGCTATATGGAGAAACTCAGTCACCTTTGTTAAAAACGTAGGAGATGAAACCTTTAACATGGAATGATACTGAAGGTTGTAAAGCAAAGGAAATATACTATGTGATTTTCTGTGTGCATTAATAGCCCATAATCAGAAAATCGTTTTTAAACTTCTAAGTGTGCTTATATTGTAATATACTGGATTTCTTAATCTATGCCAGACTTTACAGGCCATTCTAGTGCCATCTACACTGATCAGAGGCAATTTGTGTTGAGTTTACTATATATTAAGCGACTATTTTGATATGCAAAAAACATCTCTGATCGGTGTAAAAGGTGTTTTTTTTATTTTTGGCCAGAACTCTTGTGATCCATATTACTATGATGGAATGCTGTTGTTATTATTTTCTGTCCTTTGCCATACCATTTTGCTATCCATGACAACATGACACATTATTTTAATTTTCTTTCTGAATTGTTTTTATTATATTGTACTTTTAAAATATGTTGCTTATGTATAATCTAAATCAGTTAAAAATCAACAATTTACTTGGCAGCTGTTCGTAATCAAGTTTTTTATTTTATGTATCATATTCCCATTTTTTATTTTTGTGAATTCTTACTTTAGACCAGCGTTGCTAGTCCTGCACCTGTAGACTTGCAGAGTTTAGTTCCTACCCATTTCACACCTGCCTGCAATTTTTAGATAGTCACAGTCATTTTTTATCAACTGCAGAAAGGTGGTTCTCTGGACGCAGAATTAGGCTACCTTCATTCATATAGTACAAACTAGAGATGTTCTGAATTCAGAATAACATACTCCTATACAGTATGTTGTGCTCAGTACATGCATTTTTTGTAACCTAACATATTTGCCAAAATGTGCAGTAAAATGTGTAGCAAAGCACCCTGTACAAAATACTGTATCCCACAATGCAATGTGATCAGTCTGCCATTGTGATAAATGAAACATATTAATATTATTATTATGAAACATAATAAGTAATATTAGGAATTTGAAAAACTAAAATTGGGTTAAAAATACAAAATAGCCATATTTTATTTGCGAAAAGTACTGAACACCACTCACTCAAACATGGATTCATTTTTGAGGTCATGTGACTAGTACTATGCTGATAATGTAGTTACTTAAAGCATAATCCAGTAGTTTGTATGTTAATCATTTAACTTGATGGATGTAAATGAGTGAGCAATACTAGTGTGATGCAGGTGGACACTACTCACTACAGCTCTGTAAATCTTGTGCTGGGTTGCTTGTATTCAAGAGTGTTTTACCTTCATGGTCAGTGATCGAGGTCTCCAGCAATCTTTGAAAGTGGGCACAGGCAGACGTACCCGTAAGACACGTGCTGCAGATTCACGCCTTGTCCAGAATTAGGCTGACTTAAGACTGACAGCAAGTGGGGAATCCTTCTTAAAAGGTCCCTGGGATGATTGTGATTTAGAGAGGAAAATTCTGACGCTCTAGCAATAAGTGAGAACCTCCACGGAGGGTTCTGCATCGGCAGTTCAGATAATCCACAACTCTATGGAATATTTAATTCTGATTTATCAATCGTAGCAATATGTTTTTATGCTGGCCAATTAAATTGTCCATGGCAACACCAAAGTTACTTTCATGCCTATCTAAAACGATTTGTAATGCTTAGTATCTCTCTGGCAAGCCAAATATTTTAGGCTTGAACTACAATGTTAAAGGCCTAGACAGTAAATACAGTCAACGGATACAGCTAGATTTTAAAACACATAGCACTTATGTTAAAAAGTTAAACGCATACACCACCCAGACACACCTACACCAGTCAACCATACAAACACACACACACAAATACAACAGACATCACAGAGAGTAGTAGTGATTGCAAGACACTGCTTTCAGTCTGCTCATCAGTGTATCAAAGTGTATTTTTTTGTGTTTGAGGCACTAGGGTCACACACAGAACATGAAAATGGGAATCCTTGAAGTGGTAAATGAAAGCACTGCCCACTTATGTCCCATGGTGGTCAATGAGGCAGTGATACTGGAAGTAGTCATAGAGAGTTTAAGAAAATTCTAAAGAAAATTTTCCTGAACCTTGAAAATAAGTGTATAACAGGAGTATAATCTCTGATAAACAAGTTAGCAAATTGTGTCATTAAAATTGTATTAAATATACCTTCAAAAGTTTTAAATATTTAAATACAGATATTTTAAATACAAAAAAGCTGTAGTACCTTTCAATTGTTAAATAATTTCAGTTTATTTGTTGTTTGTGTTGTTTTTAAACTTAAGGGTTTTTTTGCCTGTTAAGTGATTTCAATACATTTTGTAATGTAAAATCAGTTTGTACTAGGTGACATGCATATTTTGTTACAATGTAGTGCTTGTGTGTTGTAAAAGTATATGAACCACAAAAAGAAAAAAAACGGAATTAAAATTCACTTACAGT
The DNA here is from genome assembly GCA_036877625.1 of Ambastaia sidthimunki. Classification (NCBI taxonomy): domain Eukaryota; kingdom Metazoa; phylum Chordata; class Actinopteri; order Cypriniformes; family Botiidae; genus Ambastaia; species Ambastaia sidthimunki. The sequence goes on along the minus strand of JAZGTK010010539.1, from coordinate 1,218 downwards.
TTACCATATGTCGTTATACTATTTGTTTTATTTTTTACTAAGATTGTTTGACTTGAAGCCTAATCAGCTTTTAAAATAGGCACTTCCTATGGTTTGCAAAACTGGTTTGAAGAGTCATATATAAATGTAAAAATGTCATAAGATAAATAGGCAAGGGGTACAGGGGTTCACACAGGGTAAAACTAGACACCATCTAGTAACAGTTTGATATATACTGTATATATGATTGAGGTGCAAACATAGACATATATAGTTTATATATGTATATATAATGTCTATGTTTGCACCTCAATCATATATACAGTATATATCAAACTGTTACTAGATGGTGTCTAGTTTTACCCTGTGTGAACCCCTATACCCCTTGCCTATTTATCTGTGGGTTTGATTGCCATTCAAAGCAAAATCTGTTGGAATGTTCTTTGATCAATGATCATAGACTCCAGCAATTAGCATTGCATTCTTAGTAGTTATTCCGATAAAAAATGATAATTTGTGGCAAAGGTTAATTACATGGCTTTTTTTATGCAGTCAAGCTTTTAATGATCTTACTTGCCTTGAAAGACCTCATCAATTGTTTGCTTTGGATTCACTGGGAGAATAGATATAAGATATCAGAATTATTATATAATAATAAATACATTTATATAATAAATTATAAAATAATAAAAAAAAATTATCAAGGGGTTAACATTTAATTAGCATATAATGGAGTTGTAAATGAAGATCAAAGAGGGGTAAAAATGCAGGGGAGACTGGTGAGTCTATAACATGTCTATAACTGTATATCAAACATTGATATTATACAGAATATTATTTATCTGCTATAAATTGAAGTAGTTTAGGATTTAGAAATATACTACTTATTCCTAATTGGTGTAAATTTGTGTTCAAGCAGTACTGTTATAAATATTTCTATATTTTGTTTTACAAAAATATCCGCACCTCTATACCTGTTCTATCAACTGAACTGAAAATCATTTAAAAATTAGTTTTCTTAAAATATTGAATAATGATGATCCCAGTCCAGGGGTAAAAAAAATTCCAAGATCCAAAGCACAAAAATTCCAGGATCCAAAGCACAAAGGCATACACCATCTGCAAACAAATTTTCCAGTCACAAAAGACAATTTACATTCATATTTTAAACACCCTAAAACAACAATCTGCATTTCATTTGTTTCACCACCTGGTCATTTGTTAATGAGATCTGATTAA